>CM060122.1:362500-370000 GCA_030522415.1 Channallabes apus
ACCCCTCCCCCGGGTGTACCCTGCCTCGTGCCCTAAGCCTCCTGGGTTAGGCTCCAGTCCTCCTGCGACACTGAATACAGGTTAAAGCGGTATAGAAGATGAGTGAGTGGCGGATGTGCAAATATGCTGACATTTAATGTCAGTAATTCATGTAATTCAAGTAAAGTAATTCCAGGTTGGGTGTGCAGGAGCGTGCGAGAAGAACCCTTACACACACGCCACCTCCCCTTGACTTCCCCATGTCCCGTATTCTGTCCATGTGGTCATGCAGTCCATCCGGCACCGCTGGGTTCAGCCATGTCTCGGTGAAGCAGAGTAGATTCCAGTCCCGAATGTCTCTCTGGAACTGAACCCTGACCCTGAGGTCATCGCTTGTTCTCCAGTGACTGGACGTTGGTGAGCAGGATGCTAGGCAGAGGTGTGTGGTGTGTGTGCACGGGCCGGTTTTAGAATTACTGAAAACTAACATGAACAAAATCAAAGACAAAGATGTCGGAGCAGTCGTGATGGCAGCCGAGCTCACCGATGCCACGTGAGATGCCACTTCAACGTGATGTCAGAGGTAACGCCATAACTGTCAGCTCACAAACGTGTACACTGCTATGCAGGTTCTTAGTCACATGACCCGATGAAAGTGTTTTATCCTCAGTTAGAGAGAGAGAGAGAGACAGCAGTGTTTATAACTGGTATAACTTAAGAGAGAACAGGAAGTAACTGGCTTCACTGATTGGCTTTATGTAATTATAGAGAGTCACCCAGGATCACACCATCACACCGCATCCTCGTCTCTGAATTAACACTGACAAGCAACAGGTTTGAATATTGTTGAGCTGCAGAAGGTTCCTCCCTTAAGGACATGGAGAAGAACCTGTGTGTGAGCTTGTAGCGCGGCCACATAAAGGGACATTTTTATATATAGGTAATGAATTGAAGAGCTAATGCTGCTCACCTGTAGCCTAAGATGTGCCCGAACGGTTTTAAACTTCCCCTATGACAGTGTTGGTCACCGGGCAAGCTCCCACGCGCATGCGCGATCGCGCCGCGAGGGACCCGGATGAGAACTGATCACATGATCCGGCATAAAGCCGGAACCGGCGAGGAAGCCGGCACGGAGAGATTTCCCCAGCGCGCTGTGTGTTTTTGAGAGAGAGTTAGTAGGTTGCTTCCCTTCGGATGATCAGTTTTTGGATTAATCTCGTTGGACACTCACTATTCACCTCTCATTCCGTTACTCTTGCTCCCAGTGGCGACATCAATCCTGGTGAGGCAGAGAATAAATCTCTCCAACTCATATTTCATTTCCGCAATACACTACACCCTGGACTTCCACTCATACACACTCACACACCCCTGCATACACCATACACATTGTTTATTATTGTATTATATTTGTATATATTGGTTTCGGTGCACCGTGTTTGTTTGGTTATTGGTTTGTTTTGTATAATACACTTTGGTTTATTTTCACTACTTGCTCTTGTGTTACGTCTATTATTGTCCCGCCGCGGTTGCGCAATACCGGAAGTGGGGTTTAACAGCGCATTCCTAGATTCCCGAATCCGTATTTGTGTAACAAAAGGTTTGATAATAATCCTAGCGTTACATAGTGGTGGCCCGTACGGGGAATCTATAATTTGGATATTTTCCGGTTTTGTGTGACGTGGCTGTACAACATGGACGCTAATGTTAACGCTAGCGCTAATGCTAGCGCTAATGCTAACGCTAATGCTAACGCTAGTGGTGCTATGAAGGCCGACTTTGCTATAGATAGTAATGTGATGGAGAGAGATGATGCATTTGTAACACGCCGTAACCCTATTGCTGAAATAACATCTTTAATTAGTTCACTGTATATATCTGATAGACATGATGATGACGATGATGATGATGTTATTGCTCATGTGTCTGATATTAATGTTGTGCAAACAATGAACAATGAACTAAATCAATGCAAGGCGGATGTGGAGGCGCTCACAGACAAAGTGAGCAAGTTGGAGCAGGATTTTAGACAATCCGTAAACAGCAGTCTAAACAGAGAAACCAGTTTCCGTGAGGCAGTGGACGCTGGCTTAGAAGGGCTGGAGCGCTACTGCCAAGAGGCCTTAGAGAAGCTGGAAAGAGCTGTTACTGACTGTTTTCTCTGACGTGACGTGATCTGGGAAAACCAGATGAAGAAACTACGCTTCACGAGTACGCCCACCATCCAAAGATTACAGGCCTACACCCCTGCATCTCTTCAATCTCCGGTTCTACAATCTCCTAGCACTTCGATCACGACATCTATAACAAAGGTAAAGCCATCCATCAGTCACGAAACTTATGACATTCCTCCCGGTGTTCCTACACACTCTTCTGCTCAGCTTACCTCCTCAGTTTCTCCCCCTTCTTCTTCCTTTTATGGTCGACCACCCATCCGCCTGGAGTTTCCAGCCTTTGGTGAAGCTTCAGAGACTGCGGATTTACTCCACTTCATCGAACAGTGTGAGAACTATCTGGAGATCCGACCACTGCCCAGCCCAGAACTGCTAGGAACCCTCAGCACTGTTTTAAGCGGACCTGCTCTGAGCTGGTGGAAGGCAGAGAAAGGCAAGGTAAGGGACTGGATGTCTTTCAAACAGGCGTTTATGGCGGCATTCTTACCTGATGACTATCTCACGGAAGTGGAGGAAAATTTGAGGTCGCTGGTACAGCAGCCGGGTCAACGCCGGCGGGACTTCGCCTATGACTATCGCGCCCTCTGTCTGAAGTGGAAGCCGGATATCTCAGAGGAAGAACTGGTGGGGAGAATCCTGAACAATATCAACCCCAGAGTAGCTGGATGTCTGAGGGGAACGGTAACCACAGTTGAACAGCTCGTGAAGATAGGTTCGAGGGTGGAAAAAGATTGCAAGAGCTCCAGAGATTACTGGCAGAAGGTGGACTCTCAGCAGAACAAGGAGAAGAGTCATAAGAAGACAGGTGAGCGAGCTCCTTCAAAGTTCACAGCAGGACTCTCCATAGCTCAACCTCTACCAGCTCCATCTCTCCTCCTGGTTCCAGTGACGGTGAAAGGAAGAAAGGTGAATGCGGTGGTGGACACGGGCAGTTCATATACGCTGATGAGGAACCATCTGTGGCAGACGCTCAACGATCAGGAGGACCAAGTTGGACTTCCATCTCCTCAGAAGTTCGTCATGGCTGATGGAAAGATACATCAAGCACAAACACACGCCTTGTTACAGTACAAGTGGCACACCATGTGTGATAAAGACATTCATCATGAGGGACGCTCACCTGGCCTTCTCTCTGATTGTGGGACTCGACTTCCTAAAAGCAACAGGAGCCATCCTGGACATCGCTGAAGGAGAATACGCACTGAAAACAGAGGAGGGGATAGTTTACCATCCATTTATAACGTCCCCACCCCACTGTGCACCATCGATGCTGACGCAACAAAGACCCATTCAGCTCCCAGCTACCGCCAATCTTTACCTCGCCTTGCCAGTGACACCCTACGAGCTCTGCGGAAAAAAACCCTGAGATCACGCCATCATGGGACACCGACAATGAAGAGGAGCTGCTGAAACTCATGGCTGCTTGGCCACTCACCACCTCCAACACACTAGGCAAAACAGCAGTAGTGAGACACACTATCACTTTATCAGATGACACTCCATTTAAATCCAGAGCCTATAGAGTATCACCCATTAAAAAGACCATTATAGAAGATCAAGTAGACCAGATGCTGAAGGATAAAATCATACAACCTTCATGCTCACCCTGGTCTTCACCCGTTGTGTTAGTACCTAAACCCGATGGGACTTACCGTTTTTGTGTGGATTACAGAAAGCTAAACAGCAAGACCAAACCTGATGCTTATCCAATGCCGATTATACATGACATCTTAGAATCACTGGATGGCGCCTCCTGGTTCTCAACATTGGATCTGCAATCAGGTTACTGGCAGGTGGAGATGGAGAAAGACAGCTGTGAGAAGACCGCCTTCATCACCACCAAAGGGCTGTTTCAATTTCGGTCCATGCCCTACGGACTCAGAAACGCCGCAGCCACCTTCCAGCGTTTGATGGAGAAAGTCTTGGCTGAAATAAGGGGGAAATATTGCTTTGTATATATAGACGACATCATTATCTACTCCAAAACGCCGGAGCAGCACATCAAACATCTTAATTCAGTATTCTCCAAACTTACCCAGGCTAACCTCTCCCTCAACATGAAGAAATGTCATTTCTTCAAAAGGCGGCTGAAGTTCCTAGGCCATATCATCTCCGAAGAAGGCGTGCAGTTGGACCCAGAGAAAACCCTGGCGGTGGCTGAATATCCTCCTCCACAAGACGTAAAATCTCTTCAGCGTTTTCTGGGTCTCGCCGGATGGTATCATAAATTCATTCCCCACTTTGCCGATATGACAGCCCCATTAAATCATTTGAAGAAGAAGGGAGTAAAATGGGAGTGGACAGAAGAATGCCAGAACGCCATGGAGAACATCAAACACGCCCTTCAAAACCCACCAGTACTAGTTCAACCAAACCTAAATATGCCGTTCCAAGTACACACAGACGCCAGCGAAGTGGGCCTGGGAGCCATTCTCACCCAGAAATCAGCAGAAGGAGAACGAGCGGTAGCATACGCATCGAGAATGTTGAGAGGAGCTGAGCAGAATTACTCCACATCAGAGAAGGAGTGTTTGGCTGTGGTTTGGGCTGTAGAAAAGTGGAGACACTACTTAGAAGGTCGCGCTTTCGAGGTCTTTACAGACCATGCCGCCCTGTCATGGGCCTTCAACTGCCCGAAAACCAGCTCTCGTCTCACCCGATGGACATTATGCCTACAGCAGTTCATATTCTCAGTACATCACAGAAAAGGCTGTCTGAATCTGGGACCCGATGCGCTTTCCCGGGCTGCCCCGCCGCTACAAGTAGGCACAGCTCCATGTCTTGCCATCATAACCACAAAATTGTCATCCGACTTACCAAATGACCTGTGTGAGATAACCCAAGCTCAACTGAATGACACCAATATCACGGAGCTGCTCTCTAAAGATCACCCAAGAGGCATAAAAGATCAGAGGGTCTCCTTCGAACATCATCAAGGCGCGTTATATCGCCGGGTACCCGTAAGAGACGGAGAAAAATTTCAGATCGTTGTCCCCCAGTCACTAATCAATAACTTTCTGCACTACTATCACGACAATCCACTGGGAGGACACCTAGGGCAACTAAAGACCTTGTTAAGGTTATTAGATGTAGCATGGTGGCCGACGGTGCGGAAGGACGTATGGCATTATGTGAGGACCTGCAGCATGTGCCAACAATACAAAAATGACAACGCTAAACCCAGTGGGTTACTACAGAGTACCATGGTTCCAGAGCCGGGACACACCGTGGGACTGGACATCATGGGTCCTTTTCCAAGAAGTAAAAGGCGGAATGAATATCTTTTGGTGGTGGTGGATTATTTCACCAAATGGGTGGAAATGTTTCCCCTTAGGGATGTAAAGACGCCAAAGCTGGTAAAGGTACTGAGAGAAGAAATCTTTACTAGATGGGGAGTCCCCAAATATCTAGTATCCGATCGAGGACCCCAGTTTACGTCTCAGCTGCTGGCACAACTCTGCCAAACATGGGGGAGCGTCCAAAAGCTAACTACGAGCTACCACCCACAAACCAACCTGACTGAGCGAGTAAACAGAACTTTAAAGGTGATGATCGCTTTATATGTCGGGGACCACAACCAAAACTGGGACCAATGGTTACCGGAACTGAGATTCGCCATCAACACTGCCCAACAGGAAACCACTGGGAAAACGCCTGCAGAACTCACACTTGGGCGACAGCTTAAGGGTCCTCTGGAAAGGCTCATTAACCATCCCCCAACACCCAATCATACAGCCTATTCGCTTCTTGAAAGGCAACAACGGATCACGGAGGAGGTGAAACTAAGAGTAAAACAGCAACAATCCAAACAAGCCAGATACTACAATGCCCGGAGGAAAGATGCGCACTTTCAACCGGGAGATCTAGTTTGGATTAAAAGTCACCCACTCTCCTCCGCAGCAAAAATGTTTTCAGCCAAGCTAGCGCCTAAGTGGGAAGGTCCAGCTGAAATTACAAAGAAACGAGGACCAATTAATTACACTGTGTCTTGGGGCAATCCACAAAAAACCGACACTTTTAATGTGGTAAACTTAAAGCGCTTTTACGGACGTTCTCCTCAGACGCCGGAGGCTTGGGGGGGTGTCTATGTAGCGCGGCCACATAAAGGGACATTTTTATATATAGGTAATGAATTGAAGAGCTAATGCTGCTCACCTGTAGCCTAAGATGTGCCCGAACGGTTTTAAACTTCCCCTATGACAGTGTTGGTCACCGGGCAAGCTCCCACGCGCATGCGCGATCGCGCCGCGAGGGACCCGGATGAGAACTGATCACGTGATCCGGCATAAAGCCGGAACCGGCGAGGAAGCCGGCACGGAGAGATTTCCCCAGCGTGCTGTGTGTTTTTGAGAGAGAGTTAGTAGGTTGCTTCCCTTCGGATGATCAGTAGATGGATTAATCTCGTTGGACACTCACTATTCACCTCTCATTCCGTTACTCTTGCTCCCAGTGGCGACATCAATCCTGGTGAGGCAGAGAATAAATCTCTCCAACTCATATTTCATTTCCGCAATACACTACACCCTGGACTTCCACTCATAGGGCAGTGGTGGCTCAATCGGTTAAGGCTGTGGGTTTCTGGGTTACTGATCGGAAGGTCGGGGGTTCGAACCCCAGCATCGGCAAGTTGCCACTGTTGAGCCCTTGAGCAAGGCCCTTAACCCTATCTGCTCCAGGGGCGCTGTAAGCTGGCTGACCCTGCGCTCTGACCCCAGTTTCCTAATTGGGATATGCGAAGAAGAAATTTCGCTGTGCTGTAAAAAGTACATGTGACAATAATTGAATATTCTTCTTCTTCTTCTTCTTCTCATACACACTCACACACCCCTGCATACACCATACACATTGTTTATTATTGTATTATATTTGTATATATTGGTTTCGGTGCACCGTGTTTGTTTGGTTATTGGTTTGTTTTGTATAATACACTTTGGTTTATTTTCACTACTTGCTCTTGTGTTACGTCTATTATTGTCCCGCCGCGGTTGCGCAATACCGGAAGTGGGGTTTAAAAGCGCATTCCTAGATTTCCGAATCCGTATTTGTGTAACAAAAGGTTTTATAATAATCCCAGCGTTACAAGCTATTTGGTTGTATGAGTCACTGATCTCACCTTCTTCTCAGGCTTAAAGAGACTATCATGACAAGGTTATTGTTCCTCTCATAGAGACAAACAGGGGCCGTGACCTGCAGCGTGAGATCTATAGAGCAGCGGGAGTTCCCGCAGTGAGCTTGCGACTGTCCTTGCTGCAGAGATCAAAGACATACTCACCTCTTTAAAGTCCCTGGGACTTGTTCCATTGCCCCGCTTGCATGCTTCTCTTTCGCATTCTTGCCCGCGCGTCAC
>CM060122.1:372500-375000 GCA_030522415.1 Channallabes apus
AAAAAAGGATCTGAGACACTGTCTTTGTGTGTGTGTGTGTGTGGGGGGGGGGGGGCACTTACAGTTAAAGCAGTAGTTTCCACATTCTGCATGTTGAAAGCACAAAAACGACACAAGTAATTTTTTTATTAATCAATAGTTTTGTTGAAATGTGTAAAAGTATAGGTTCTATACTAGCCAACAGATGGCAGCACAAGGCTGCACGCACAGTCCATCATAAGTCAGCGTGCCAAAAGACATCATTCTGTGTACATCGAGAGTGCAACTGGTGCTATTCTGAACTGGTGTGTGTTACCATGTCTGCTATTTCATATGGACAGTAGGGCTGCAATGGATATATCGATAAAAATCGATTACTAAAAGAGTTGGCAACAAATTTCATAATTGATTCGTTACAGTATGTCGCGCAACACAGAGACATTCGATTATTTTTTAAAAAACTTTAGTTGAGCGAGGAGCGGAGTGAACACACTCGGTCTCACGCACTGATGATAGCAGAGTTTGTTGCCTCACAGACAGAGCGGAGAAAAAAAATCGAGCGAAGGTAATAATAATAATAATAATAATAATAATAATAATATGTTTATTTTATATAGCGCCTTTCAAGAGACTCAAGGCCACTTTACAATAACAAAAATGTTTACACATAGAAAGAGACATGTGAAAGACAACAAAACAAAATACAGATAAACATGAAAACCGGTAGAATTTATCTAAACACATATTCAAAGATTGGGAAAACAGGACGAGAAAAGATATGTTTTAAGGTGGGTTTTCACGGAAAATGATGCTAATTTATGGCGAGAAATTAACAGTAGACCATCATCTGCAGATCGGAGTGTGCGAACAGGGGAGTAAGTATGAATAAGATCCGAGATATATGTTGGGGCAAAACCATGGAGTGCTTTGAAGGTGATATTAGCATCAACTAACATCAACTGTTATAGCTGACCAGCCTGCCACCTAACACACTGTATAAATGCAGATCATTTCATGCAGATCATTTTTCACCCAGATGAGGATGGGTTCCCTGTCGAGTCTGGTTCCTCTCAAGGTTTCTTCCTATTACCATCTCAGGGAGTTTTTCCTTGCCACTGTCGCCCTCGGGCTTGCTCACCAGGGACTATCTGACCATTCTGATTCATACACATTCACATTCCATACAAACTTAAATAATTCTTTTGATTGTGTAAAGCTGTTTTGAGACAATGTCAATTGTTAAAAGCGCTATACAAATAAAACTGAATTGAATTGAAATTGAATAAGGAGAATCTTGTATTGAATGCGGGAGCGAACGGGTAGCCAATGTGGTTTGTGTAGGATGGAACTGATTTGTGAGGATTTCTTTGAATAAGTGAGGACCCTAGCAGCAGAGTTCTGAATGTATTGGAGCTTATTTAATGTTGTAGACCATAAAAAAGAGAATTACAGTAGTCAAGTTGAGAAATAATGAAAGCGTGAATCAGTTTCTCAGCATCCTTGATGTCTAAGAAGGGCCGTAGATGAGCTATATTACGGAGGTGATAGAAGGCAGATTTAGTAAGTGAAGAAATGTGAGGTAGAAAGGAAAGATGAGAGTCAAAAGTTATACCCAGATTTTTAACGGTGGTGGAAGATCTAACCAAGGTCCCGGAAATGTTAACAGTATCAGTACAGAAAGAAGCAACGGTTTTAGGTGAACCAACAAGTAAAAAATCTGTTTTATCAGTATTGAGCTTGAGAAGGTTACTAGTCATCCAAGCATTTATGTCATCAACACAATCTGAAACGGAGTTTGTGGGAAAGGGACGGTAGTGTCGAAAACTGATATAGAGTTGAGTGTCGTCTGCTTAACAGTGGAAATTGAAACAATGACGACGGATGATTTTACCTAGAGGAAGCATGTAGATGATGAACAGTCGAGGGCCAAGAACAGAACCCTGAGGAACACCATGAGAAACAGGAGCGGTAGAGAATTTAGACGGGTGGATAGTAATATAGTGTTGATGGTCAGACAGATAAGAAGCGAACCAGGATAAGGCAGTTCCAGAAATACAAAGAGCAGAGAGTCGTGAAATGGGATACTGTAAGAGATACTGTAGTATCAAATTCAGAAGAGAGGTCTAACAGAATCAAAATGCTAGCAGAGCCAGCATCAGAAGCCATAAGAAGGTCATTGACAACCTTAAGAAGCGCTGTCTCTGTACTGCTGTGAGGGCGAAAACTGGATTGGAAACATTCATACAGATTATGAGATGACAAATAGGACTGTAGTTGAACAGCAACAACTTTTTCAAGTATTTTTGAAAGTAGCGGAAGATTTGAAATTGGTCGGTAGTTGGCCATATCAGCCGGGTCAAGGCCAGGTTTCTTTAAGACTGGTGTGACAGCTGCAGTTTTTAATTCAAGAACACCACCAGCGTTCAAGATTTTAGAAATGAGAAGTGAAATAGGCCGTGAAATAACAGGTGCAGAGTATTTAAGCAGGGACGTAGGGGCAGGACCAAGGTGACAGAAAGAA
>CM060122.1:380000-392500 GCA_030522415.1 Channallabes apus
CATATTTTACTGTTGGTATGATGTTCTTTTTCTGAAATGCTGTGTTACTTTTACGCCAGATGTAACGGGACACGAACCTTCCAAAAAGTTCAACTTTTGTTTCGTCGGTCCACAAGGTATTTTCCCAAAAGTCTTGGCAATCATTGAGATGTTTTTTAGCAAAATTGAGACGAGCCTTAATGTTCTTTTTGCTTAAAAGCGGTTTGCGCCTTGGAAATCTGCCATGCAGGCCGTTTTTGCCCAGTCTCTTTCTTATGGTGGAGTCGTGAACACTGACCTTAATTGAGGCAAGTGAGGCCTGCAGTTCTTTAGATGTTGTCCTGGGGTCTTTTGTGGCCTCTCGGATGAGTCGTCTCTGCGCTCTTGGGGTAATTTTGGTCGGACGGCCACTCCTGGGAAGGTTCACCACTGTTCCATGTTTTTGCCATTTGTGGATAATGGCTCTCACTGTGGTTCGCTGGAATCCCAAAGCTTTAGAAATGGCATTATAACCTTTACCAGACTGATAGATCTCAATTACTTTTGTTCTCATTTGTTCCTGAATTTCTTTGGATCTTGGTATGATGTCTAGCTTTTGAGGTGCTTTTGGTCTACTTCTCTGTGTCAGGTAGCTCCTATTTAAGTGATTTCTTGATTGAAACAGGTGTGGCAGTAATCAGGCCTGGGGGTGACTACATACATTGAACTCAGGTGTGATAAACCACAGTTATTTTTTTAACAAGGGGGGCAATCACTTTTTCACACAGGGCCATGTAGATTTGGAGGTTTTTTTCTCCCTTAATAACGTAAACCTTCATTTAAAAACTGCATTTTGTGTTCAATTATGTTATCTTTGACTAATAGTTAACTGTTTTTGATGAGCAGAAACATTTAAGTGTGACGAACATGCAAAAGAATAAGAAATCAGGAAGGGGGCAAATAGTTTTTCACACCACTGTATATATATATATATATATATATATATATATATGTATATAGGGGAACCTCGGATTATTTTTTATAAATTTTGACTGAAAAATTAGCATTGTCTTGGTTTACGAGTACCGAGTATCATGTATCACGCATGCGCTTCTTGTTTTGATGCCAAACATCAAATGATCACAACTAAGCCAACGTTCTTTCTCTCTCTTGTGCTACAGAATTGTGGGTAATTGTCTCCCCTGCTGTGTCTTAGTGCTCGTCTCTTACTGGTATAATCAACATCCGTGCACACGTGTGTGTGACCACGTGTGTGTGTAAAACATATTTTATTTTGTGTCTGTATGTGTGTGTGTACAGCGCATGTGTAAAGCAAAAGCAAGTCTCATTAGAGAGGTTAAAGATCCATTTTCTCTCTCTGTATCAGCCTGCACTTTGTGGCTGTGTATGCACGCGTCATTGGACTTTAGATTAACACACACACACACACACGGAAACAGTTATCTGTCTGGATTTATTTTAACTTTTTTTTAAAGGTAAAGTGCAGGTTAATTTGTTTTATTTTTACTTTATATTGTATTCATTATTTTTATCTATTTATTTTCTGGACCTGTGGAACGAATAATTGGAGTTTCCATTATTGCTTAATGGAAAATTAAATTTGGTTTACGAGTTTTTTTTTAATACGAATTATGCTCGTAATCTGAGGTTCCAATGTATATGCATATAAACACACACACATATATGTATATATATATACAGTGGTGTGAAAAACTATTTGCCCCCTTCCTGATTTCTTATTCTTTTGCATGTTTGTCACACTTAAATGTTTCTGCTCATCAAACACATTTAACTATTAGTCAAAGATAACATAATTGAACACAAAATGCAGTTTGTAAATGAAGGTTTACGTTATTAAGGGAGAAAAAAAACTCCAAATCTACATGGCCCTGTGTGAAAAAGTGATTGCCCCCCTTGTTAAAAAATAACTTAACTGTGGTTTATCACACCTGAGTTCAATTTCTGTAGTCACCCCCAGGCCTGATTACTGCCACACCTGTTTCAATCAAGAAATCACTTAAATAGGAGCTACCTGACACGGAGAAGTAGACCAAAAGCACCTCAAAAGCTAGACATCATGCCAAGATCCAAAGAAATTCAGGAACAAATGAGAACAAAAGTAATTGAGATCTATCAGTCTGGTAAAGGTTATAAAGCCATTTCTAAAGCTTTGGGACTCCAGCGAACCACAGTGAGAGCCATTATCCACAAATGGCAAAAACATGGAACAGTGGTGAACCTTCCCAGGAGTGGCCGGCCGACCGAAATTACCCCAAGAGCGCAGAGACACCTCATCCGAGAGGCCACAAAAGACCCCAGGACAACATCTAAAGAACTGCAGGCCTCACTTGCCTCAATTAAGGTCAGTGTTCACGACTCCACCATAAGAAAGAGACTGGGCAAAAACGGCCTGCATGGCAGATTTCCAAGGCGCAAACCACTTTTAAGTAAAAAGAACATTAAGGTTCGTCTCAATTTTGCTAAAAAACATCTCAATGATTGCCAAGACTTTTGGGAAAATACCTTGTGGACCGACGAGACAAAAGTTTAACTTTTTGGAAGGTGCATGTCCCGTTACATCTGGCATAAAAGTAACACAGCATTTCAGAAAAAGAACATCATACCAACAGTAAAATATGGTGGTGGTAGTGTGATGGTCTGGGGTTGTTTTGCTGCTTCAGGACCTGGAAGGCTTGCTGTGATAGATGGAACCATGAATTCTACTGTCTACCAAAAAATCCTGAAGGAGAATGTCCGGCCATCTGTTCGTCAACTCAAGCTGAAGCGATCTTGGGTGCTGCAGCAGGACAATGACCCAAAACACACCAGCAAATCCACCTCTGAATGGCTGAAGAAAAACAACATGAAGACTTTGGAGTGGCCTAGTCAAAGTCCTGACCTGAATCCTATTGAGATGTTGTGGCATGACCTTAAAAAGGCAGTTCATGCTAGAAAACCCTCAAATAAAGCTGAATTACAACAATTCTGCAAAGATGAGTGGGCCAAAATTCCTCCAGAGCGCTGTAAAAGACTCATTGCAAGTAATCGCAAACGCTTGATTGCAGTTATTGCTGCTAAGGGTGGCCCAACCAGTTATTAGGTTCAGGGGGCAATTACTTTTTCACACAGGGCCATGTAGGTTTGGATTTTTTTTTTCTCCCTAAATAATAAAACCCCTCATTTAAAAACTGCATTTTGTGTTTACTTGTGTTATCTTTGACTAATAATTAAATGTGTTTGATGATCAGAAATATTTTGTGTGACAAACATGCAAAAGAATAAGAAATCAGGAGGGGGCAAATAGTTTTTCACACCACTGTATATATATATATATATATATATGTATATATATATATATATATATATATATATATATATATATATAATATATATATATATATATATATATACATCCCTTGGGAGGGTTGCGTCAGGAAGGGCATCTGGCGTAAAAAACCTGTGCCAAGTTGTAGTGCGGAAAGACCAACAACAACAACAACATATATATACAGTGCTGCTTGAAAGTATGTGAACCCCTCAAGCAATTTAGATGTTTCTATTGTTTTACCATGATTTTCTTATTTTATCACCAGTTTTTATGTATGAAATGTCAGATATATGTTTATCAATTGCATGTACTTGTTTAGTGGGACTTGTGTAAATAGCCCAAAAACTACATGAAACATGGATTTAGTGTATGTGCAAAAGTAAGAGAACCCCCAGCTGCACTGGTTAAGTCAAGCAGGTAACAGACTCAGGTGAAGCACATTTGGGTGCTTAATTAATCATTTAAGCAGACCAATGAAATGAGACATCCTTGGGAAAGGATTCTGCCTGCAGTAATTAAAAGAGAGAGGAAACCAACCAAACCACTGTGGTCCCATACAAATCAACAATGCCAAGAGCAAAGGAGATATCCGAGGACATGAAGAAGAGGGTAGTGACAGCCCATCAGTCTGGGAAGGGCTATAAGACCATCTCTAAAAGATTCCAGCTTCATCCATCCACTGTTCGACAGATAATTTACAAATGGAGGGCCTTCAACATGACAGCAACTTTGCCTAGAAGTGGACGCCCATCAAAAATATCACCCAGAAGCACCAGAAAAATAATAAATCAGGTAAAGGCCAACCCACACATCACCTCTAGAAAGTTGCAGACCTCTCTGGCAGCATCTGGGACAAATGTGCATGGGTCTACAATCAGACGAAAATTGAATAGCCATGACATTCATTGGAGGGTTGCTAGAAGGAAGCCTCTGCTCTCAGAAAAGAACAAAGCTGCCCGTTTCAACTTTGCCAGAGAGCACTTGGACAAACCAGAGGCCTTCTGGAAGTTCATTCTTTGGACAGACGAGTCCAAGATAGAATTATTTGGTCACAATCAAAACCGACATGTTTGGAGAAAAGCCAACACGGCATATGAACCTGATCCCAACCGTGAAGTATGGTGGTGGAAATGTGAAGGTCTGGGGCTGCTTTTCTGCTTCTGGACCTGGACAACTCCATATTATCAAAGGAACCATGAATTCTTCGGCATATCAACAAATTCTTGACCAGACTCTCCTGCCATCAGTCAGGAAGTTGAAGCTGGGACAAAAATGGATTATGCAACAGGACAATGACCCAAAGCATTCCAGCAAAACTACAAAGGAATGGCTTCAGCGAAAGAGGATTCGCACTCTGGACTGACCCAGTCAAAGTCCAGACCTTAACCCAATTGCCATGTTGTGGCGAGACCTGAAGAAGTTGGTACATGCCAGATGTCCCTCCAACCTCTCTCAGCTGGCTGAGTTCTGCAAGGAGAAGTGGGCAAAAATCCCCATAAGCAGATGTGAGACTGGTTAGTGGTTACAGGAGACGTTTAGTTGAAGTAATGGCTGCAAAAGGAGGAGCCACAAGCTACTAATACAAGGGTTCACATACTTTTGCACATGTGAAATTTTCAGTTTTTGTGAAATGAACACACTTTGTTAAATTAAATAATGAAAATATATCTCTTTTTGTGTGTGTGTCCATTATTTGGAAGGTGTGGGATTTGGATCTATGTGTAATAAGATTCTTTTAATGTTTTTTACAAAAACAGTTACCATGTCTTGAGGGTTCACAAACTTTCAAGCAGCACTGTATATATATATATATATATATATATATATATATATATATATATATATATATATATAAAATGTGTGTGTGCGTGTGTGTGTATATGCACCAGTGAGCTTCCAGACACAAGGTTGTTGTTGTCGAGCCGAAGCCAGCCATTAACTCCATCTCTGAACAAAGTGACTGTGTGCCACAGACCAATCACAACAGAGCTGTCACTCACAATCTGCCCCGCTCCGGTGCCACAGTTAAACCTGAACACACACAATGTATTTAGATTTATTAACAGTGTGTAGAGCTGTTTCATAAGGTTTTAAAATGGTACAGGAGGTGTTGAGTTTGTATAGAAAGTGTTGAAGTGGTAGAGGAGGTGTTGAGGTGGTAGAGGAGGTGTTGAGGTGGTGGAGGAGGTGTTGAGGTGGTAGAGGAGGTGTTGAGGTGGTGGAGGAGGTATTGAGGTGGTGGAGGAGGTGTTGAGGTGTTGAAGTGGTAGAGGAGGTGTTGAGGTGGTAGAGGAGGTTTTGAGGTGGTGGAGGAGGTGTTGAGGTGGTGGAGGAGGTTTTGAGGTGGTGGAGGAGGTGCTGAAATGGTAGAGGAGGTGTTGAGGTGGTAGAGGAGGTGTTGAGGTGGTGTTGAGGTGGTGGACGAGGTATTGAGGTGGTGGAGGAGGTTTTGAGGTGGTGGAGGAGGTGCTGAAATGGTAGAGGAGGTGTTGAGGTGGTGTTGAGGTGGTGGACGAGGTATTGAGGTGATGGAGGAGGTGTTGAGGTGGTGGACGAGGTGTTGAGGTGGTGGATGAGGTATTGAGGTGATGGAGGAGGTGTTGAGGTGTAGAAGTGGTAGAGGAGGTGTTGAAGTGGTAGAGGAGGTGTTGAGGTGGTAGAGGAGGTGTTGAGGTGGTGGAGGAGGTGTTGAGGTGGTAGAGGAGGTGTTGAGGTGGTGGAGGAGGTATTGAGGTGGTGGAGGAGGTGTTGAGGTGTTGAAGTGGTAGAGGAGGTGTTGAGGTGGTAGAGGAGGTTTTGAGGTGGTGGAGGAGGTGTTGAGGTGGTGGAGGAGGTTTTGAGGTGGTGGAGGAGGTGCTGAAATGGTAGAGGAGGTGTTGAGGTGGTAGAGGAGGTGTTGAGGTGGTGTTGAGGTGGTGGACGAGGTATTGAGGTGGTGGAGGAGGTTTTGAGGTGGTGGAGGAGGTGCTGAAATGGTAGAGGAGGTGTTGAGGTGGTGGACGAGGTATTGAGGTGATGGAGGAGGTGTTGAGGTGGTGGACGAGGTGTTGAGGTGGTGGATGAGGTATTGAGGTGATGGAGGAGGTGTTGAGGTGTAGAAGTGGTAGAGGAGGTGTTGAAGTGGTAGAGGAGGTGTTGAGGTGGTAGAGGAGGTGTTGAGGTGGTGGAGGAGGTGTTGAGGTGTAGAAGTGGTAGAGGAGGTGTTGAAGTGGTAGAGGAGGTGTTGAGGTGGTAGAGGAGGTGTTGAGGTGGTAGAGGATGTGTTGAGATGGTGTTGAGGTGGTGGAGGAGGTGTTGAGGTGGTGGAGGATGTGTTGAGATGGTGTTGAGGTGGTGGAGGAGGTGTTGAGGTGGTGGAGGATGTGTTGAGATGGTGTTGAGGTGGTGGAGGATGTGTTGAGATGGTGTTGAGGTGGTGGAGGAGGTGTTGAGGATAACAGGAAGTGGAGATATAATAGAGAGGAATTGACCTGTAGTGAAGTTTCCTGTGCACCAGAGAGAGAGACATGAAATCCCCTCGACCGTGTTCATTCTCTCCACAGTACAACAACAGACCATCGTCAGAGTCCGCCTGACACACACACACACACACACACACACACACACACACACACACACACACTCTAGTTTTATTATAAACATGTTTTCATTGGCTTTAGACATGCTAATGGTAATATTACGTATATTAGGTGATGAAAGTTATAAAGACACAAAGAGAGAGGAAGAGTGTGTGTGTGTGTGTGTGTGTGTGTGTGTGTGTGTGTGTGTGTGTGTGTGTGTGTGTGTTGAAGTGTTTGACCTTGAACTCCATGGTGATGATGAAACTCTGGTACGAGTTCTTTAGGGGCTCAAATGTCATGTGAGAAAATCCATAAAACCTCGGGAACCGGATTGACACACCTGCGGAAAACATACACAGACTCACACAAACACACACAAATAAAGTAAATCCTACTGTTATAAACTATTAGCATGTTGGTTTTCAGCATGTCACCTTCAGAGCAGAGGTTTCCATGGTAACCGAGGTTGCAGTGACATCGTGATCCTCCTCTTCGGTATTCGTTACTGCAGAAGCTGTTGGGGGGGCACTCGGACTCATCACACGGCACAGAGTATACACGAGGCTCCGCCCCTGACCAGGATGTGGTTATAGAGCTGGTAGCGGGAGGTGCTGTTGTGGGTAGGGTGGGGCGTGTGCTCGGTGCAGCAGTGGAGGTGGTTAATGTCCAAGGTGTGTTCTGAGGGCTGTTGTGGAGGAGAGGTGTGTTCTGAAATAGTGTGTTTCTGTAAATGACGTGTCCATCAGCAGAAGCGACGCTCGGTGATCGGAGTTCAGAGCGAAGGTTCTTTATCGCAGGAAACGACACCAGCTGTAAACATGTGAGTGAGAAACATCACCATACTGCAGAGCCTTCAACACTGAGGTAGATGAAGGTGTGTCTGAATTACAGATCTAACCATCATCGCTATCACGCGCTCTGATAAGGACGTCTTATGAGTGAGTCTGGTTAGATGCTCTGGTGTGGAACCCTGATGAATAAATGTCTAAATACTGAGTCTGATTAATTAGTCTGTTTACTGAGTATCACGAGTGAGTTTGATAAATAAGACTCAGAGCATACCTCATCTATAAACACATCATCATCATCATCATCATCATCTGAGTCAACACCAAACCCAGCATCATCAGTGTAGAGATCCTGATCACCACTACCAACTTCACCGGGACCTGACACACACACACACACACACACACACACACACACACACACACACACACACACACAAAATACATTGGTATTACCCCAGATTATCCCAGTGTGTGTGTGTGTGTGTGTGTGTGTGTGTGTGTGAGATTGGTATGAATGTGATTGGTCATGGCGGCGCGGTGGTGTAGTGGTTAGCACTGTCGCCTTGCACCTCCAGGGTCTGGGTTCGATTCCCCGACCAGGCTCGATTCCCGTCTCTGTGTGCATGGAGTTTGCATGTTCTCCCCGTGCTTGGTGGGTTTCCTCCGGGTACTCTGGTTTCCTCCCACAGTCCAAAGATATGCAGGTTAGGCTAATTGGCGTTCCTAAATTGCCCGTAGTGTGTGATTGGGTGTGTGAGTGTCTGTATGTGTGTGGGCCCTGCGATGGATTGGCACCCTGTCCAGGGTGTATCCCGCCTAGTGCCCGAAGTCTCCTGGGATAGGCTCCAGGTCCCCGCGACCCTAATACAGGATAAAGCGGTATAGAAGATGGATGGATGGATGGTGATTGGTCATTGGTGTGTGTGTGTGTGATTGGTGTGTAGTGTAGTGGGCGGAGCTTACCCAGGGTGCTGGTGGGAGGGTTGGCTGGACCGGGTGGACTGACACCGTGCAGGTTTACGGATCTGATGATGAACTGGTACTTTGTTTGAGGAATCAGACCCTTTAGAACCATCGAGTTTGACTCCACCGGCTCGTGGATGATCGTCCAGTCTGAATCCAACTCTGGCCTGTGTCAGACACACACACACACACACCAGTAAATATGTGATGTCGCGGTGTTAATGTTAACATCTACAGTATGTAGAACACACACACACACACATTACCTGATGTACGCAACCAGGAAGTAACGCACAGGTGAGCTGCCCTGACTTTCGCCCAGTTGCCATGACAACGCTAATTCTGTGTCTGACAAGGCAACCACTGCAGCCTGGGAGGGAGGGGAGGGGGGCATACACACGTCTGACAGACAGACAGACATAATGAGATGAGAGGCGAAGAGCGAGTGAGACAGATTTATGTACAATGATAAATAATAATAAGTGAGTTGAGTTAAGGGGCGGAGCATGTGACCAGTGGGTGTAGTTTACCCTGGGAGGAGGTATAAACTCCCCTTGGCTTGGTGGGACGTCCCCCTGCTGCTCCATCATATGCAGCCACACTGACAGTGTACTGAGTCCCCACATCCAGCCCTCCAATAACCACGTCCTACACACACACACACACACACACACAGGATTATTACAGGGGTGATTGATGAGATGTGATGATTTCTACTCACTAAACTCGACTGTCCAGCAAACCGACTCTGTGATCATTTAAAAACAAACTGTTAGCTTGTACATAGAAAACAAACACGCTAAACTAATTAGCACTGACACACAGGAACAGGAGAATGAACACACACACACACACACACACACACATACACATAGTATACATACAGTGAGCAGTGTGTGTGCACTCAAAGGCACATCCAGGGTCATAGTGGGACTAGTGGAATGACCGTCTCTCATCTCCGCATAGAACACCTGCAAAACTCAAACACACAGACATAGACACAGATGTTTAGTAAGAATAGGTTCTGGTTTTAACCTTTATCTATCTATCTATCTATCTATCTATCTATCTATCTATCTATCTATCTATCTATCTATCTATCTATCTATCTATCTATCTATCTATCTATATGTGTGTGTGTGTGTGTGTGTGTGTGTGTGTGTGTATATACCCTGTATCCAGTGATGGTATTGTGTCTGTGTGGGATTTTCCATTGAATTCTGATTGCTGTGCAATTTACTGTCTGCAGTTCCAAACCAGAAGGTGCACTTATGCGATCTATAAAACACACACACACACACACACACACGCACACAATAGCACAAATATACCGTAAATGCAGCATTTAATTAAACTGATTCATTATGATCACCCTGTAAATGCAGTGACGCAGGAAAAGGATTCAGTGTTACACACTGCTGCCTTTGATATAGTAGACCATGACATCATTCTCTCACGCTGAGAACACTTAGTGGGAATTAGGGTGACAGCTCTAGACTGGTTTAGGTCCTATCTTCTCGATATAACATTTGCAGTTAGCCTTGGCAATTTAAGTTAAATAGGCTCCAGGTCCCCTGCGACCCTGAACACAGGATTAAGCGGTATAGAAAATGAATGAATGAATGAATTTAAGTTAAGTTAAGCCTTTATTTGTCACATATACATTACAGCACAGTGAAATTCCTTCTTCGCATATCCCAGCGTAACTGGGGTCAGAGCGCAGGGTCAACCATGATACAGCGCCCCTGGAGCAGATAGGGTTAAGGGCCTTGCTCAAGGGCCCAACAGTGGCAACCTGGTGGAGTTGGGGTTCGAACCGCCGATCTTCCGGTCGGTAACTCAGCGCCTTAGCCCTCTGAGCCACCACTGCCCCAATCAATTTTGAGACCTCATCAGTTCCTTTGAAGTATGGGATCCCACAGGGTTCTGTCCTTGGCCCCCTTCTCTTCTCATTGTATTTGTTGTCTATATACTGAAAAAACATGGCATCTTCTTCCACTGCTAGACAAATGAGAATCAGATCTATGTCCCACACAGAAAGAAGGTTACTCTATCAGGGCTATGTTAACATACCTAGAGAACATAAAGGCATGGTTAGCTCTGAATTATTTCAATTTTATTAATATAATACTGAAGTTTTGGTGTTTGGTTCCACCTCTGGATTTGGGAGCCCTGGAGCAGTATATTAAACCCACAGCGTCAAATTTAGGTGTTATAATTGACTGTGGTTTTAACTTGAGAAACAGATCAGTGCTGTAGTTCGGACCAGTTTCTTTCAATTCAGGCAATTACAATAGCAACGGTTATGTCTGTCTTGCCTATTAGGTATTTTAAAATAGTTATCCATGCCTTTATCACCATTCGCCTCGATTATTGTAATGCTTTGTATTTTGGGTTTCTCAGGCAGCATTACATCGATTACAGCTGGACCAAAATTCTGCTGCTCGGCTCCTACATGTAAAATAGAACATCTCTCTCCAGTCCTGGCGTCCCTTCATTGACTCCCGGTACAGTACTGAATTGTTTTAAAAATTCTTTGGGTTAGGCTTAAATATAATACCCCACACTGATCTCTCAGATCATCAGATTAACTACTCCTGACATGTTCCCAAAACCGAGTGCAAGCTCAGGGGTGATTGGGCTTCCTCTGTGGCTGCACCCAAATTGTGGAATAATCTACCCTTGACCATTGGTGAGGCCACATCACTGATGGGGTTCAAATCTCATTTGAAAACTCGTATGTTTTCCTTGGCTTTGATAAGATGTTGATTTTTTAGATGTGTGTGAAGTGATTGTTATTCATGATTTTTTAGATTATTTTATTATTTATGTGTTGCACTTTGGGGCATTTGTTGTAAAAGTACTATACAAATAAAGTTGAAGTATGACACCCTGGAAATGCAGTGATTCTGTAGAATGATTCGGTATAAACACACTGTAAAGTGATTCAGTAGAATACACGTTTCCCCCTACTTAAGAATGAGTTCCATTCTGTGAGAACGTTCGTAAGTCTGATTTGCTCTTAAGTAAGTCTTATACGCCTTTGACATGAATATACAATGTAAAACATACCAATCCACTAAATCTGTCCCCTTTCCCAACACTGCCATCATGTCGTCAAAAACCGTAACTCTGCCTAAGGAAATTAATCTCACAGTGAAATGTTGTCTCTGCGCCTTTAAATCGCGAGGGGGAATCCCAGCTGCCTCTTCATGTTTCTTATCCATTTTAAGCTGTCTCCCCTGTGAACTCTGTTTTGTTGAGGAGTTTCCGTAAGGCATTATTTATCATTGTGTTCCTGATTCAATGGCACCCACAGGGCAAATATTGTATATAATTGTAAATGTTGGTATCGGGTGCACTGTAGAGTCTATTTTTTGTATAACACAATATAGTAGAACCGCAGTCTATTCATATCTGTGGAAATTCGTAACTTGAATGTTCGTAAGTCGGGAAGGACCTGTAATTGATTAAAATGAGGAGTGAGAAGTGCGGTCACTAACCTGTCCTCCTGTTGATTGTGTGTCTCCTGGAGAGTGTCCGATCAAACACACACACCAGCACAAACACTAACACACTCATCAGTAGAACACGTGTCTGACACACACTCATCATTTCCACACTCGTACCTCCGAGTTGTAAAGTTAACTTTTAACCGAGTTAACTCTGAGTACTGTCTGAGTGACCCTGCATCCTGCAAAGATGCAGAGTCTTAGTCCATATATATATGTGTGTGTGTGTGTGTTAATAGGATCAGGAGTTTATCTCTGCAGACTCGGCACACACACAGACAGACAGACACACACACACACACACACAGTGAGAGAGAGAGAGTACAGTGTGCCATGTTTTATATTTGAATTTATTAATGAATTAATT
>CM060122.1:397500-407500 GCA_030522415.1 Channallabes apus
TGTCAGGTAGTTACTATACCTACTCCCAGGTAACTGTGTTCAGTGAAGTGTACACATACAGTTTAAAAAGTTCTCCCAGGCCATATGTATTAGTTTCTGATGTGTGTAGATATTGAGATCGTTGTGTATCTCTGGGTGACGTTATATGAATATATACAAAAATACTGGAACAGCAAGTCGGCTGCAGTAGGTCCGTGCTGAAGGACAGGGAGCCAATCATAGTTCTGCAAACCTGCGATTATCTCCTCACGACCACGTGCCTTCATGCCAGCTGGACGCTGCTCCTGTCCCACACTCACACACACCCTACACTCTCTACACTTCATTTCTATTCCCTCTCTTCACATTTGTCTCTCCTTCAATTTATCATGAGAAAATCTATCAGTGCTGCTGCACAAGCTGTAGAAGATCCCAGAAAACAGAGGAACTGCTGAAGGAACCACAGTCCACTGTGAGGAGCCGACTGTGAGATAACAAAGAGACCAAACCACATGATGTAAACATCTCACCCGCAGTGAGAGTCAGAAGGTCAGACTGGAAACACAGAGACGAATGTTGTGAGGATCTGCTGATGATCCAGAAGATATGAGCTGATGGTGGAAGTTCGGGCTGCATGGTGGCTTGTGGAACGTTCTCACTGATCTTTCCTGGTGATGGAGCAGCAGAGTGAACTCAGACTCTACAGAAACCTTCTGAGACGTCACAGTAGGAGACGTCCAGACAATAGCTCATGATTTAGCAGCCTTAAATGTTCTATGTTGTTTCACTTTTATGGATAATTTACTGACACGTCTGAGGCTCCTGATGGTCCTGCACTGTTTCAAAGGGGCGGAGCTGCTTTTTATTTCGACATCGCCTCTAAACTGAAGGAGTGAATACACACTGAATGCACCGTGTGTTTTAGCCATTGAAGAGATCTCACATTGATCCTGCTGACCACTGACCCCCCCCCCCCATTCCCCCTGAGCCTAGGATCCACCCCTACCCCCCAGTAACCCCTGTAACCCCAGTAACACCCCCCCCCACCCCGACACTTCACTCACCACATGATGATGGCGACGAGCCTCATGATGGCGTCGTTGAGACAGTCGAAGAAGTCCCTGAGCGGCTGGCCCTGCTCCTTCATGCTGCCGATGATCAGGCCGAAGCCCATGGAGAAGACCACCAGGCCCAGGGCATTGATGCTGTTCACCGTCCCGAGGACCGGGATGTCCTCCTCAAAACTCAGCACCTCGGGCTCACCGGAAGTGTTCAGCGTACTGTTCACCGACACCCTGACCGTCACCGTGCGCTTCCCCGTCTGGGTCTTAAACTACACACACGGGACGAACGGGGGAGAAATGGGATCGACATACAGGAAAATAGGTGTGTGTGTGTGTGTGTGTGTGTGTGTGTGTGTGTGTGTGTGTGTGTGTGTGTGTGTTTTACCTGTTGTGTACAGGCCTGTACCAGGTTTGGGGGGAACATGTTTCTGTCAAAGAGATAAACAGTAACAAAATCATCAGGTGGAATAAAACCTGTGTGTGTGTGTGTGTGTGTGTTTATATATATATACACACACCTGATTAGGTCGAGGAAGGCATCAGCGGCGTTCACCTCCTCCAGATTCTGCTGTGAGAGTGTGTCTGGTTTGGCTCCGCCCTTTCCTGGCTGGATGACGACCACCATGACGATCCCGATGAAGACGGCGATGACGGTGGTGCTGGTGTAGTAGACCACAGCTCGCATGCCCATCCTGCCCGACGCTCGACTGTCCAACGCCGCCATACCTACACACACACACACACACACACACACACACACACACAATGAAGCGATAGGTGTGTATAGATGTGATTAGCTTCTGCTGCGTGTCGGTCCACAACAGGAGAACCAGTGGTTAAATCAGCTGTAACCCACCTACAGAACGTTCATTATCTCACACACACACACACACACACACACACACACACACACACACACACACACAGTAAGTGTTCTCAAGTGAAGTTGGGTCGCGACTCGTGTACTCATTCCCTCTTGGTTACTGTATGTGGAGACAGCGAGGTATGTTTATTTATTGTTAATATTTAAATTCAGTTTACAGTCTGTTTATGTCAACAAACATGTGCTTATTATGTGTATTTTGTTCATTTGTATAGTTTGATGGTGAGTAAAGTAAAGATTAAATCCATCAGTAACAACAGTGGTGTGGTGTGTTTCCTGGAAACACGCCACAGCTTGAACAATACACGTCTCATCAAACTCCACCGGTGGTGACAAACAAACAGAAGGTCATGAATCGACCTCACCAACATGGCCGACACGCCGCTCCATCACAACAGATAACACAGCACTACAGGCCTGGGACGGAGCACAGAGAGAAGGAAACCGCAGTAAATTAAGGTGTGTGTGTGTGTGTGTGTGTGTGTGAAGGGGAGGTCAGGGTACAAAGGTGAAGAGTTAAAGGGGCACCAGGGCACGCACGCACGCACACACACACACACACACACACACACACTTTCAGGCCTGGGAAAGCTGCGTGTCGGTCATTCTCGCACTGCTTCTCTCATTAGTCCTGTATCCATAGTAACATCCATCGAGCCCCAGTGACCCCCTGATGAAGTCTTATTGTAGACTCAACACACACACACACGCACACACACACACACGCGCACACACACACACACACACACACACTGCTTGTTGCAGTCAGTTGATAATGCAGGTTTTGCTCAGAATTCACCTAATGTGGAACAAATCTTGTGTGTGTGTGTGTGTGTGTGTGTGTGTGTGTGTGTGTGTGTGGGCATGTAACTGAATGAGTTCTTTGTTTGTTTGCTCTGTGGTCACTCTGACCTCTGACCCAGTGCCTGTTTGAAGAAGGACACACACACACACACACACACACACTAACCTAAGGTTCCATAGTTAATGTGAAGCTCTGTAACTATTTAGCTCTTAAAGGGGAACAGGAACACAGAGTGAGGAGTGTGGAACATCTTTAATCTTTAATAGAATGGTAACAAAGTGTTTTGTACAGTGTTATAAAGTGTGTGGTGTTGTGTAACACTGTGTACCTGTTATTAGACTAGACACCAACAGGGGGAGCACTAACATCTGCAGCATGCGCATTAGCAGCTCTCCAGGGAACGAGAAGTACTTCACCTGCCGATACGACATCTTATAGGGGCGCAGTGCAAATCCCAGGATGATACCTGAAAGCACACACACACACACACACACACACAGACAAAACTTTACGCACAGTGTGTATGAGTGGGATTTGGAGAGGACCGAGAGCAGGTCTGTGTAGCAGATGTTCCAGGTGTATACAGGCTCTATAAAGGCAGTGTGTCTGGCCTGTGTATGGGTTCTATGTAGGCTGTAGCTGATATGTAGAAACTATTAAGAAGATGTGTACAGTTTATGTCAGAGATACGTGTAGTATATGTAGGACCTGGAGGTATGTAGCGTCCGTGTAGGACATACATACAGTCTGTGTAGCATCCATGTAGTAGGTATATAGTGTCTATGTTGAAGGTATGTAGAGTCCATGTAGGAGATATGTAGTGTCTACATTGGAGGTACGTAGTGTCTATGTAGGAGATAGGTGAAGTCTACATAAGCAGTATGTAGCATCTATTTAGGAGGTATGTAGAAGATATGATATATATATATATAAGATGCATATGAAGAGTCTATGTAGAATGTATGTAAAGTGTATGTAGAGTGTATGTAGGTGTTAGGTAGAGTGTATGTAGGATGTATGTAGAGTGTATGTAGGTGGTATGTAGAGTGTATGTAGGTGTTAGGTAGAGTGTATGTAGGTGGTATGTAGAGTGTATGTAGAGAGTATGTAGGATGTATGTACTGTAGAGTGTATGTAGGATGTATGTAGAGTGTATGTAGGATGTATGTAGAGTGTATGTAGGTGGTATGTAGAGTGTATGTAGGATGTATGTAGGTGGTAGGTAGAGTGTATGTAGGATGTATGTAGAGTGTATGTAGGTGGTAGGTAGAGTGTATGTAGGATGTATGTAGAGTGTATGTAGGTGGTAGGTAGAGTGTATGTAGGTGGTATGTAGAGTGTACGATGTATGTAGAGTGTATGTAGGTGGTATGTAGAGTGTATGTAGGATGTATGTAGAGTGTATGTAGAGTGAATGTAGGATGTATGTAGAGTGAATGTAGGATGTATGTAGAGTGTATGTAGAGTGAATGTAGGATGTATGTAGAGTGTATGTACGATGTATGTAGAGTGTATGTAGGTGGTAAGTAGAGTGTATGTAGGATGTATGTAGGATGTATGTAGAGTGTATATAGGATGTATGTAGAGTGTATGTAGGATGTATGTAGAGAGTATGTAGGATGTATGTAGAGTGTATGTAGGATGTATGTAGGTGGTAGGTAGAGTGTATGTAGGATGTATGTAGAGTGTATGTAGAGTGTATGTAGGTGGTAGATAGAGTGTATGTAGGATGTATGTAGAGTGTATGTAGAGTGAATGTAGGATGTATGTAGAGTGTATGTAGAGTGAATGTAGGATGTATGTAGAGTGTATGTACGATGTATGTAGAGTGTATGTAGAGTGTATGTAGGTGGTAGGTAGAGTGTATGTAGGATGTATGTAGGATGTATGTAGAGTGTATATAGGATGTATGTAGAGTGTATGTAGGATGTATGTAGAGAGTATGTAGGATGTATGTAGAATGTATGTAGGATGTATGTAGGATGTATGTAGAGAGTATGTATAGTGTATGTAGGATGTATGTAGGTGGTAGGTAGAGTGTATGTAGGTGGTAGGTAGAGTGTATGTAGGATGTATGTAGAGTGTATGTAGGATGTATGTAGGATGTATGTAGGATGTATGTAGAGAGTATGTATAGTGTATGTAGGATGTATGTAGGTGGTAGGTAGAGTGTATGTAGGTGGTAGGTAGAGAGTATGTAGAGTGTATGTAGGTGGTAGGTAGAGTGTATGTAGAGTGTATGTAGGATGTATGTAGAATGTATGTAGGATGTATGTAGGATGTATGTAGAGAGTATGTATAGTGTATGTAGGATGTATGTAGGTGGTAGGTAGAGTGTATGTAGGTGGTAGGTAGAGAGTATGTAGAGTGTATGTAGGTGGTAGGTAGAGTGTATGTAGAGTGTATGTAGGATGTATGTAGAGTGTATGTAGGTGGTAGGTAGAGTGCATGTAGAGTGTATGTAGGTGGTAGATAGAGTGTATGTAGAGTGTATGTAGGATGTATGTAGAGTGTATGTAGGTGGTAGATAGAGTGTATGTAGGATGTATGTAGGATGTATGTAGAGAGTATGTAGAGTGTATGTAGTGTGTATGTAGAGTGTATGTAGGATGTATGTAGAGAGTATGTAGAGTGTATGTAGAGTGTATGTAGTGTGTATGTAGAGTGTATGTAGGATGTATGTAGAGTGTATGTAGAGTGTATGTAGGATGTATGTAGGATGTATGTAGAGAGTATGTAGGATGTATGTAGGACGTATGTAGAGTGTATGTAGAGTGTATGTAGGTGGTAGGTAGAGTGTATGTAGAGTGTATGTAGGATGTATGTAGAGAGTATGTAGAGTGTATGTAGAGTGTATGTAGTGTGTATGTAGAGTGTATGTAGAGTGTATGTAGGATGTATGTAGAGTGTATGTAGGTGGTAGATAGAGTGTATGTAGGATGTATGTAGGATGTATGTAGAGTGTATGTAGGTGGTAGGTAGAGTGTATGTAGAGTGTATGTAGGATGTATGTAGGATGTATGTAGAGAGTATGTAGAGTGTATGTAGAGTGTATGTAGTGTGTATGTAGAGTGTATGTAGGATGTATGTAGAGTGTATGTAGGATGTATGTAGAGTGTATGTAGGATGTATGTAGGATGTATGTAGAGAGTATGTAGAGTGTATGTAGGATGTACAGTGGTGTGAAAAACTATTTGCCCCCCTCCTGATTTCTTATTCTTTTGCATGTTTGTCACACAAAATGTTTCTGATCATCAAACACATTTTAACTATTAGTCAAAAATAACACAAGTAAACACAAAATGCAGTTTTTAAATGAGGGGTTTTATTATTTAGGGAGAAAAAAAATCCAAACCTACATGGCCCTGTGTGAAAAAGTAATTGCCCCCTGAACCTAATAACTGGTTGGGCCACCCTTAGCAGCAATAACTGCAATTAAGCGTTTGCGATAACTTGCAACGAGTCTTTTACAGCGCTCTGGAGGAATTTTGGCCCACTCATCTTTGCAGAATTGTTGTAATTCAGCTTTATTTGAGGGTTTTATAGCATGAACCGCCTTTTTAAGGTCATGCCACAAGATCTCAATAGGATTCAGGTCAGGACTTTGACTAGGCCACTCCAAAGTCTTCATTTTGTTTTTCTTCAGCCATTCAGAGGTGGATTTGCTGGTGTGTTTCGGGTCATAGTCCTGCTGCAGCACCCAAGATCGCTTCAGCTTGAGTTGACGAACAGATGGCCGGACATTCTCCTTCAGGATTTTTTGGTAGACAGTAGAATTCATGGTTCCATCTATCACAGCAAGCCTTCCAGGTCCTGAAGCAGCAAAACAACCCCAGACCATCACACTACCACCACCATATTTTACTGTTGGTATGATGTTCTTTTTCTGAAATGCTGTGTTACTTTTACGCCAGATGTAACGGGACATGCACCTTCCAAAAAGTTCAACTTTTGTCTCGTCGGTCCACAAGGTATTTTCCCAAAAGTCTTGGCAATCATTGAGATGTTTTTTAGCAAAATTGAGACGAGCCTTAATGTTCTTTTTGCTTTAAAGTGGTTTGTGCCTTGGAAATCTGCCATGCAGGCCGTTTTTGCCCAGTCTCTTTCTTATGGTGGAGTCGTGAACACGGACCTTAATTGAGGCAAGTGAGGCCTGCAGTTCTTTAGATGTTGTCCTGGGGTCTTTTGTGGCCTGTTGGATGAGTTGTCCCTGTGCTCTTGGGGTAATTTTGGTCGGCCGGCCACTCCTGGGAAGGTTCACCACTGTTCCATGTTTTTGCCATTTGTGGATAATGGCTCTCACTGTGGTTCGCTGGAGTCCCAAAGCTTTAGAAATGGCTTTATAACCTTTACCAGACTGATAGATCTCAATTTTGTTCTCATTTGTTCCTGAATTTCTTTGGATCTTGGCATGATGTCTAGCTTTTGAGGTGCTTTTGGTCTACTTCTCTGTGTCAGGTAGCTCCTATTTAAGTGATTTCTTGATTGAAACAGGTGTGGCAGTAATCAGGCCTGGGAGTGACTACAGAAATTGAACTCAAGTGTTATAAACAACAGTTAAGTTATTTTTTAACAAGGGGGGCAATCACTTTTTCACACAGGGCCATGTAGATTTGGATTTTTTTTTCTCCCTTAATAACGTAAACCTTCATTTAAAAACTGCATTTTGTGTTCAATTATGTTATCTTTGACTAATAGTTAATGGTTTTTGATGAGCAGAAACATTTAAGTGTGACAAACATGCAAAAGAATAAGAAATCAGGAAGGGGGCAAATAGTTTTTCACACCACTGTATGTAGGATGTATGTAGAGTGTATGTAGGATGTATGTAGAGTGTATGTAGAGTGTATGTAGGTGGTAGGTAGAGTGTATGTAGGATGTATGTAGAGTGTATGTAGGATGTATGTACTGTAGGTGGTAGGTAGAGTGCATATAGAGTGTATGCAGGTGGTAGGTAGAGTGTATGTAGGATGTATGTAGAGTGTATGTAGAGTGTATGTAGGTGGTAGGTAGAGTGTATGTAGGATGTATGTAGTGTGTATGTAGAGTGTATGTAGGTGGTAGGTAGAGTGTATGTAGAGTGTATGTAGGTGGTAGGTAGAGTGTATGTAGGATGTATGTAGAGTGTATGTAGGTGGTAGGTAGAGTGTATGTAGAGTGTATGTAGAGTGTATGTACGATGTATGTAGAGTGTATGTATAGTGTATGTAGATGGTAGGTAGAGTGCATGTAGAGTGTATGTAGAGTGTATGTATAGTGTATGTAGGTGGTAGGTAGAGTGCATGTAGAGTGTATGTAGAGTGTATGTAGGTGGTAGGTAGAGTGCATATAGAGTGTATGTAGGATGTATGTAGTTTGTATGTAGAGTGTATGTAGGATGTATGTAGTGTGTATGTAGAGTGTATGTAGGATGTATGTAGAGAGTATGTAGGATGTATGTAGAGTGTATGTAGGTGGTAGGTAGAGTGTATGTAGGATGTATGTAGAGTGTATGTAGGATGTATGTAGTGTGTATGTAGAGTGTATGTAGGATGTATGTAGAGAGTATGTAGAGTGTATGTAGGTGGTAGGTAGAGTGTATGTAGAATGTATGTAGTGTGTATGTAGAGTGTATGTAGATGGTAGGTAGAGTGTATGTATAGTGTATGTAGGATGTATGTATAGTGTATGTAGAGTGTATGTATAGTGTATGTAGAGTGTATGTAGGTGGTAGGTAGAGTGTATGTAGGATGTATGTAGAGTGTATGTAGGATGTATGTAGAGTGTATGTAGGATGTATGTAGAGTGTATGTAGGATGTATGTAGAGTGTATGTAGAGTGTATGTAGAGTGTATGTAGGATGTATGTAGAGAGTATGTAGGATGTATGTAGAGTGTATGTAGAGTGTATGTAGAGTATATGTAGGATGTATGTAGAGTGTATGTAGAGTGTATGTAGAGTGTATGTAGGATGTATGTAGAGTGTATGTAGAGTGTATGTAGGATGTATGTAGAGTGTATGTAGGATGTATGTAGAGTGTATGTAGGATGTATGTAGAGTGTATGTAGAGTGTATGTAGAGTGTATGTAGGATGCATGTAGAGTGTATGTAGAGTGTACTATATGTAGGTGGTAGGTAGAGTGTATGTAGAGTGTATGTAGAGTGTATGTAGGACGCATGTAGAGTGTATGTAGAGTGTATGTAGGTGGTAGGTAGAGTGTATGTAGGATGTATGTATAGTGTATGTAGAGTGTATGTATAGTGTATGTAGGTGGTAGGTAGAGTGCATATAGAGTGTATGTAGAGTGTATGTAGAGTGCATGTAGGTGGTAGGTAGAGTGTATGTAGGATGTATGTAGAGTGTATGTAGGATGTATGTAGTGTGTATGTAGAGTGTATGTAGGATGTATGTAGAGAGTATGTAGAGTGTATGTAGGTGGTAGGTAGAGTGTATGTAGAATGTATGTAGTGTGTATGTAGAGTGTATGTAGATGGTAGGTAGAGTGTATGTATAGTGTATGTAGGATGTATGTATAGTGTATGTAGAGTGTATGTATAGTGTATGTAGAGTGTATGTAGGTGGTAGGTAGAGTGTATGTAGGATGTATGTAGAGTGTATGTAGGATGTATGTAGAGTGTATGTAGGATGTATGTAGAGTGTATGTAGGATGTATGTAGAGTGTATGTAGAGTGTATGTAGAGTGTATGTAGGATGTATGTAGAGAGTATGTAGGATGTATGTAGAGTGTATGTAGAGTGTATGTAGAGTATATGTAGGATGTATGTAGAGTGTATGTAGAGTGTATGTAGAGTGTATGTAGGATGTATGTAGAGTGTATGTAGAGTGTATGTAGGATGTATGTAGAGTGTATGTAGGATGTATGTAGAGTGTATGTAGGATGTATGTAGAGTGTATGTAGAGTGTATGTAGAGTGTATGTAGGATGCATGTAGAGTGTATGTAGAGTGTACTGTATGTAGGTGGTAGGTAGAGTGTATGTAGAGTGTATGTAGAGTGTATGTAGAGTGTATGTAGGACGCATGTAGAGTGTATGTAGGTGGTAGGTAGAGTGTATGTAGGATGTATGTATAGTGTATGTAGAGTGTATGTATAGTGTATGTAGGTGGTAGGTAGAGTGCATATAGAGTGTATGTAGAGTGCATGTAGAGTGTATGTAGGATGTATGTATAGTGTATGTATAGTGTATGTAGAGTGTATGTAGAGTGTATGTAGGATGTATGTATAGTGTATGTAGGATGTATGTAGAGTGTATGTAGGATGTATGTAGAG
>CM060122.1:410000-427500 GCA_030522415.1 Channallabes apus
TCCTGCAGCTCTAGAACTTGTTGACGCAACAACAGGAGAGAATTAAGAACTGCAGAGAGAAGATGGAAGAAATCGCAACTTGATGCAGATCTCATCTCTTACCAGACTCTCCTCTCCAAATTCTCATGTGCTGTGACTTCTGCCAAAACTACCTTCTTCAGAGAAAAGCTGGAAGCCTCTGCACATGATCCTGGCAAACTCCACAACATCTTCTCCTCACTACTCAACCCATCGACTCCTCCTGCCCCTTCCTCTCTGACTGCTGGAGATTTTGCCACATTCTACGATGGGAAAATTGCAGCAATCCGCCAGTCCTTCGCTCCCAACCAAACTCCTACAGCAGAACCTCAGGACCTTCCCTTCCCTCCTTTAGCAGAATTCTCCAACTTGTCATCTGATGAGATTCAGCAGATCATCTCGTCATCTAACCCCACCACCTGTTCATTAGACCCAATCCCCTCCACAATGCTCCAGGCAATCTCACAAGACCTTCTTCCCTTCACCACAACCATCATCAACCATTCCATATCATCTGGTCATGTTCCTGCTGCTTTTAAGAAGGCAAGGGTTATTCCCATCCTCAAGAAACCCTGCCTGGACCCATCAGAAGTTAACAACTATCGTCCGGTATCACTTCTCTCTTTCCTTTCCAAAATTCTTGAAAGGACTGTTTATAACCAAATGTCTCTTTGTCTGTTCCCAACCAATATGGATTCAAAGTAGCACATTCTACAGAGACTGCCCTTCTGTCGGTCACTGAGAAGCTCCATGCTGCTAGATCTGCTAAACTGTCATCTGTCCTCATCCTCCTGGACCTGTCAGCTGCATTTGACACGGTGAACCACAAGATTCTATTATCTATTCTTACACGCCTTGGAATTTGTGGAACAGCGTGGCAATGGTTTGCTTCTTACCTAGAAGATAGGTCATATGAGGTAACATGGAGGGGATCTACATCTGCCCCACGTAGACTCTCTACTGGTGTCCCACAGGGCTCAGTCCTTGGTCCTCTTCTGTTCTCCCTCTATACCCAGTCTCTTGGTAAAGTCATATCATCGCATGGATTTTCATACCATTGTTATGCAGATGACACCCAACTTACTCTCTCCTTTCCTCCCTCTGACACTCAGGTTTCCACCCGGATCTCATCATGTCTGGCAGACATCTCATCCTGGATGGCTGTACATCAGCTAAAGCTCAATCTGAGTGAAACTGAACTGTTGTTTATCCCTTGTGACTGATCCCCAGGTCAAGACCTTGTGATATCCCTGGACAACAACCAAATCACTCCTTCAGCCACTGCCCGCAATCTTGGGGTAACCGTGGACAACCATCTGTCATTTTCCCCAGACATCGCTAACCTTACTCGCTCTTGTAGATTTCTTCTTTACAATATCAGAAGAATTCGCCCATTTCTTTCTTCACAGGCTACTCAGGTGCTTGTTCAGTCCCTTGTTATTTCAAGACTGGACTACTGCAACTCACTCCTGGCAGGTCTGCCTCTGTCCACGATTCGTCCTCTGCAACTGATCCAGAATGCAGCAGCACGTCTCGTTTTTTACTTTCCATGTTCTCCCACACCACCCCATTCCTCCGCTCCCTGCACTGGCTGATGGCACCCTGATGCTTGCCTACAAAGCTAAAAATGGCCCAGTACCCACTTACCTCTCTGCTCTAATCACACCACGCACTGCACCACGTTCCCTCTGATCCTCCAGCACTGCTCGCCTCATCCCAACATCTCTCAGGGATCGAGGGCGGCATTCATCCAGGCTCTTTTCTGTTCTGGCACCTAGGTGGTGGAACGAACTTCCTCTAGATGACCGTACAGCAGAGACTTTGACTATCTTTAAATGACGACTCAAGACGTATCTGTTTCTCCAGTACTTGGACTAACCCCCCCCCCAAAAAAAAAAATAAATCTCTTCACTCTTCACTTGCTGCTCGAGATACTGTATGTACATAGAGCATTTTGTCAAAGAACGAGAACCACAAAAAAAGCACCCTCGTCCCTCATGACCTGACGGGGATTGGGTCTAGGCCCGCCTGTGCAGAGCATGCTGTGTGGATATTCAAGTCCCCTTTATATAAAACAGTGTAATGCTTACATGTGACCTTCATACATCCTGCTGTGTGTCTCACCTTTACACTGCGGATACAAGTATTAGGGAAATGTGAGTTGTTGCTTTTTTTTGCAGATTTTTAAAAATATTTTAATTGACTCAACATTATATAACTGATTATAAAACTGAAAGGGTATGTCTTAAAAAACTCTTATTGCACAATTATGTTGCAATTGGAAATACATACTTTTTTTCATTTTAGTTCACAAATAAACAACATGATTCATAAGTAACTGTGCTCTAATAAATACACTTATTTGCCGTTATTGCCACCTTCCTTTTCTAACCCTTGAGTTACCCTTAGATCTACTCTCTCAGTTGGAGGCACACGGTTTCACTCAGGTTCAGTTCAGGTGAGCCGAGGGTGGGAGGTGCAGGGAACGCCATCTCATTACCCCCTTTGCTGGCTGTAAATGTTCTGGTGTACTTGGTTGGATGATGGGGTGGAGCACTGTCTTGCATCAGTATCACTGACCTTATGAAAGATGGTGGCATCTTCTCGTACCACTGCTTGAAGAAGGCGGCCTCCAGAAACGAGCAGCAGCTTCGGAGTTCATTTTCCGCTCAAAAAGGTCTGAACAATTCACTGTCGATAAATCCGGCTCACGTCGTCATCCCTCCCCCACTGCATGGTGCTTCAGTCGGACTGGTGTGTGATGTCCATTCACTGGTCCATTCACTGGTCCATCCATCAGGTCAATCCAGTGTTGTTCTCATTCATACACAAAACCTTCATGTATTGTTTGGCCCCTTATTCACACTTTTGATTGTGTTACTTTTTTAGGAGAGGCTGCTTTCCACCCATCTGACCTCATGTGAAACACTTTCCACCTCAGGTTTCTTCAGACTGCAGGGTGGTTCCACTGGAAGATGAGAGCAGTAGGAGCTTAATGTTCCAGTTGTATTTTTCTCAAGTCTCTTGCAGTTCATTTGTCTATTTTCTTCATTGTCATTTCTTGCTTGTTGTTTTGTATCCCTCTGAAATCCTGCGATGTTTTTATCTCCTGTGAGGTCTTTTCTCTGCCCCATAATAAGGCCTTATTATTCTGTACCTCTGACTGAATTTAATTTTTTTCTCAGTTTAAGCCACGCCCACTCACTGAAGTCATTGTCACCCGAGAGTGTTTAATGAGATTAAAGTGGTGTCCTTTTGAAAATTGTATCTCATAATGACACAGAAACACACTGTACAGGCTGTGTACACTACTGAGTGTGTGAGGGTGTGTAAGCGTGTTGGAGAGAATCTGTAATCAAGTTTGAGGGTGTGTGAGGACCTGTGTGAGGGTCTGTGTGAGGGTCTGTGGAAGGCTGTTTAAGTGTGTGTGTGTGAGTGTGTGTGTGTGTGAGGGTGAGAGCTTTATATAATAGTTTAAATGTAATTGCGGAGATTCTCATATAAATAAAACACAAAGCTTTAAACACACACACACACACACACACACACACACACACACACACACACACACATCCTGTCACATGTGTATGTGTGTGTATTTGTATTTGAGCACCATGGGAGATCCGGCTTTTCGGTGGATCAGTGAACAGTTTAATAAGAACCACACGAACCACAACACACACACACACACACACACACACCTACTCTCTCCCTCTCTCTGTGGAGCTACTACTCTAGACCTCTGAGGACATCAGCATTGTGTGTGTGTGTCTGATGGTCAGTGCAGGGACACAGAACCAAAGCTGATCTTCAGGTGAAGTGTAGAATAAGATAAAGCAGCAGAAGTGAGATGCGCACTGGGTCAGATAACCTGCAGACTTTACAGTCAGAGCAGAACTGATGGTACATGAAGAACTGCAACTGAACCAAACCACCAAAACACATACAGTACATTCATTATACAGAAACATTAGAATAAATCACATGATCTACAGAGAGAGCCTCAAACGTCAAGGTCTAGAAATATACAACTAGACGTCAAGGTCTAGAACTAAATCACAACATAAGGGGAGGAGGCACTGACTCTGAACTGAGGCACTGACTCTGAACTGAGGCACTGACTCTGAACTGAGGCACTGACTCGGAACTGAGGCTTTGACTCTGCAACTGAGTCACTGACTCGGAACTGAGGCACTGACTCTCCAACTGAGGCACTAACTCTGAACTGAGGCACTGACTCTCCAACTGAGGCGCTGACTCTACAACTGAGGCACTGACTGTCCAACTGAGGCACTGACTCTGAACTGAGGCTCTGACTCTGCAACTGAGGCGCTGACTCTACAACTGAGGCGCTGACTCTACAACTGAGGCACTGACTGTCCAACTGAGGCACTGACTCTGAACTGAGGCTCTGACTCTGCAACTGAGGCACTGACTCTCCAACTGAGGCACTAACTCTGAACTGAGGCTTTGACTCTCCAACTGAGGCACTGACTCTACAACTGAGGCACTGACTCTACAACTGAGGCTCTGACTCTGCAACTGAGGCACTGACTCTACAACTGAGGCACTGACTCTCAACTGAGGCACTGACTCTCAACTGAGGCACTGACTCGACAACTGAGGCACTGACTCTACAACTGAGACACTGACTCTACAACTGAGGCACTGACTCTACAACTGAGGCACTGAGTCTCCAACCCCAAAGAGGAACCAACGCACAACAGGACTAAACCAAACCCAATGAAGTTTATTCAGGTTTGTTAATTATAGCTTAAGTGTGTGTGTGTGTGTGTGTGTGTGTGTGTGTGTGTTTGTGATAGAGAGAGTGAGTGATCTAGAATCAGTGTTAGAGTGTACAAGCCGGCTGATCTCTGATCTCTTTTCAGAGACACAAATACCCAGGTGTGTGTGTGTGTGTGTGTGTGTGTGTGTGTGTGTGTGTGTGTGTGTGTGTGTGTGTGAAGTCAGACCGTGGGAACAGGGTGATACAAAGGCTGGAGCACAAAGCTGCCCCATGGCCACCCCGTTCCCACTGCCCTGCTGCCTCATGGGGGCAAAAAGAGACGAGCAGATCACATCACCTGCCCCACATACAGCTCCATCCCCTGGGAATATCCCACAATGCACTGGGACACACCCCTCTGCTCACCTGACTACCTCTCAGGTCACTGAGTCGCACACGCAAAACTCTTCACATTTTAATAATTTTATTAAAAATCACTTTAAAAATCACTTTTATCACTAATGCCGTGTTCTGACTGGCTGAGATACAACCGCCCCCCCCCCCTCTCTCTCTCTCTCTCTCTCTCTCTCTCTCTCTTTCCCTTTGTTGCTCTCTCTCTCTCTTTCTCTCTGGTTTCCATGGTAACTGTAATTAAACCTAAAGCTAATCCTCTGTTGTGTCTCGTAAATCTCCTGCCCTTCAGTTGTTCTGCCATGCCCATTGATCGCGCACACACACACACACCCACACACACACACACACACTGCGATGTAAATGTAAAGCTCTAAAAAAAGAAAAGTTCTACAACTAGAGCAGAACTACAATGAAACACCTACAGAAGAAGCAGAGTTAACTGTTTAGAAGACACAAGTGTTCTAGAGTTATTGAAGGTTCTAAACCTGGGCGTGGCAGTGGGGGCGTGTCTCAACTCTAGCTGTGAATTATGGGTGGAGTCACAGAGAGTTTGGTAAAGAGTAAGTACAGCAGTAAACCCACAGACAGGGGAGGTGAGGAACACCGATCCACTGGTTACAGCGCCACCTGTCAGTGGGTGGGGTTTATTACACTGCAGGTGTTGAAGTTGATGTGTTGGACGCAGGAGAAATGGGCAAGTGTATGGATGTGAAGTGGAACAGACTGTGATGTCTAGATGACTGGGTCTTGTGGGACGTTTCCAGTCTCCAGGGGTCAGGACCTAACAAGGTGCTCTGAGGAAGGAGAAGCAGTGACCTGGCGATGGGTTTTGAACACGGACCAGTGGAAGAAGGTGGTCTGGTCTGATGGTGTCCGACACCACAGCACATCATCAGAGGAACTCACACACACACACACACACACACACACACACACACACACACACACACACACACACACACAAACACACACACTCACTGTTACACAGCTGGTTTTAATGGTATCACTGTTCAGTGTGTCTCTGTGTTGTGGTTTGTGTGGTTTATATTAAACTGTTCACTGATTCACATGACTGGCGCCTGGGTGAAACTCTGGATCTTAACAGGGGGCACACACACACACACACACACACACACACACTCACACACACAAACACTGACTGTGAATAATGTGCTTTGATGAAAGTCAGCAGGAACAATAAACAGACAGTGATATGGCGGCAGAAACAATGGCGTCTGAAGGAAGTTTCTTAGGTTTCTGATGTTCTGCTGCACATCGTCCTTTGAGCACAAAGAACCTGTGAGAGACACAAAGACAGAGGGAAGGACCCAAGCCAGCGGTATCCCATCTCACACAGTACACACTGTACCGGCTATACCCACTGGAGGCGACTCGAGGCGAGTGTTTTCAGCACAGGTGGTTATACGCGTACAGCAAGGCATCTGATTACTGAACCAGAAGTAGTTTATATAACTAAATAACATATCATAAACTACAGATAAATAACAACAAACACCTTCATTTTCATTTACACTCATTTAACATAATTATGCTACATATTTTACCCAATCTTTTAATAAATACTGTAATTTTACACTTGTGTTATGTGTAAAAACATGCAACCAGGAATACATGCCACAGCTTTTGGTCCTCAGAAACACATACAGAAGATCCCAGGGCTCTGAAAGGTGCGAACACGTGCCGCTAACAACTAACAACCCTCTAACCAACGTGGAGATTCACACATGTGTCAAAAACAAGTACAGTGGAACCTCGGATTGTGAGTAATGCAAGTAAGATTTTTAATAAATTTTGACTTGGAAAATGAACAAGTCCTGGTTTACGAGTACCGAGTCTCATGTATCACGCATGCGCTTCTTTTTTGATGCCAAGTGTCACGTGATCACAACTGAGCTAACGGTTTATCTCTCTCTTGTGCTGTGGAATTGTGGGTAATCGTCTCCCCTGCTGGGTCTTAGTGCTCGTCTCTTACTAGTATAATTAACATCAGTGCACGTGTACTGTTTACTATAAACACCCTGAATAAAACATATTTTATTTTGTGTCTGTATGTGTGTGTCTACAGCGCGTGTGTAAAGCAAAATAAATTTCTTGTTTATTTTTCCGATAAAAGTGTTTACGTTGTGTGCGCGCGCGTGTGTGTGTGTGTGTGTGTGTGTGTGTGTGTGTGTGTGTGTGAAAAAAGTGGAGGAAGGGTAACTGTGTAAGACGAGAAGGGGGAGAGGGGAACTTACTTTATATTTGCGCACACACACACACACAAACACACACACACACACACACACACACACACACACACAGTGCCTGCACACACAAACAGAAACACTTATCTGGCAGGATTTATTTTTACATTTTTTTAAAGGTAAAGTGCAGGTTAATTTGTTTTATTTTTACTGTATATTTTGTGTTAATTATTTTTATGTATTTATTTTTTTGGGCTGTAGAACGAATAATTTGAATTTCCATTATTTCTTATGGGGAAATTTGCTTTGATTTACGAGTGTTTTGGAATTCAACCCCGGAACGAGTTATGCTCGTAATCCGAGGTTCCACTGTATAGTGGTTTTCAACATAGAACGTTTTGTTGTATTTATTTATTTTTATACAAAGCTGTATCTCACACAGAAAGCTAAATAAACTATTACAAACAACAACTGGTCATGTAAAAGCAGCTTTAAACAATATAGGAACAATATAATCACTTCATATGCTCCTCTTTACACAAACATTCATTATTAAAATACAAATACAAAGATAATATTCAATCATAACTAATCTATTCCACTTTACACATGTACTAGGTGGAATCTTGCCTTTACCTGCAGAACACACTGTTGGGTGTGACATGAAGCCGTCAGGATGAGCGTTTAGTAAAAAATGGCAAGAGCAGATGTAGGTTGATGACTTAATTAGTTAGCAACAGAAGTGTTTATATGCTTTAGCTTGAGGCTAAGTAAAAAGCTGTTGCAATTAAAATATAACCCATTACACAAGACAGGAGCGAATTAGTTTTAAAAACGTGTTCTTCAAAACATAACGAGAATGACTTGATCTTAACCACACAAAACCTACATATACTTTTGGACACACCTTCTTCTACACCACAAGCACTATGACGTCAGCACAATGACGACATGACTGTGATCACCATTGCTCTGATAATACTGTTTTAAATAGTGGTGATGTCATAATGTGCAAAGACTCGCTCGGTCTAAGAAATTTAGGGCCCAAGCACTATGACATTGGCACGACTATGACGTCATCGCCATTGTTCTGATAACGCTGGTTTTAGTAGTGCTGATGGGGGGGGGGACTTTCTTGTTCTTCTAAGGCTTGTTGTTCTTCCTTTTTTTTCACTCATCCAGGCTCTATTTGGGGTCTCAGCATAGAAATCGACACACAAATTTCGCCACGCAAAATTACCATACACTTCTAGATCTCATTGAGCTGAACAGATTTCACTGCTCATGTCATGGGCTCAACTCAACATGAGGTCAGATATGTTGGGTCATTTGAAAAACCCACACACTGGACACGCATTCCACATTGTAGCCCTGTCAGTAATGAGTGAGTCCAGCTGTACAGGGAAGAGACCTGAACCCAGGTGACAGAGTTCTCCTCAGGAAACTTACCCCCAGAGGTGGGCCAGGAAAGATCCAGTCGTACTGGGAGGACCAAGTGCATAATGTGAAGGGGAGGAAGGCTGATGGCAGCCCCGTTTATAAGATCAGCCCAGAGAATGGTGAAGGAAGTGTAAAGAGTGGTTCACAGAAACCTTCTGCTCCCCTGTGACTTCATACCGCATGGCCAGCCACCAGCAAAAACACTCCAGCCACCGAGAAGCTCCCTGAGTTTAGAAAAGCAAAGAGCCAGACCCAGACGTCTGCAACTAGAACAGAGTGACACTTCTGGTGATGAATACAGTGGCACCTACAGCAGCGTCCACTACAGAGTGAAGAGGATGTGCAACAACAGGACGAAGAGGATGTGCCCAGTGTTGCCAACTTAGTGACTTTGTCGCTAGATTTAGTGACTTTTCAGACCCCCTTGACAACTTTTTTTTTTTAAAGCGCCTAGCGACAAATCTAGCGACTTTTGGACAAACCTTGGCAACTTTCCAAATGTCGCCAGTACTGTCCTGTAAGCGCGAGGTCTGTAAATTTGTACATTTACAAATAGGCCGAATTCAACCAATGGTTTATCCACTATGGGTCAGATTATCCTAATCATTCCTGAATATCGTACGCTGTGTGAGAGAATAAGGAAAGCATTCTGTGGCATACAGTATATCTATTTTCATTTTACTTGTAAATATAACTGATGATATCACAACACATATGCTGTCTTTACAGCACATGTGCCACTACCATCTCATTTATTTTTGTGATGACCGCGGTGTAATTCCTTCAATCAAAGGATGCAGGCTACTTGTCGGCACTGCATATTATGAAAACTACAGCAGATCTTTTTTTTCAAAGCCCTGGAGTTATAGAATAGCCTTCCAATTAATTTTCGGTGGAGTGACTGGTTGCTTTACATCCCAGTTTCCCCTCGTGTCTGTGTTTCCACTGGCTTTGTCTGTGGTCTGTGTGTGGTATGTTTGTGGCGTTTGTGGTGACTTGGGACTGGATCCACTCTATCATGAAGACGGTCCTGTCCTCGGCTGATGCAGACAGCTGTTTCTCTGAGGACTCGTGACTTCAGTAGCTCGATAGTTCAGGACTGGAGTTTCCTACAGTTTTGTACCTGAGACTCGAATAATGAACTGGACTCGAATGTGGTCTTCTCCACCTCTCCTGTTATACTGAACCTCCAGCACCGTCGCCCTCGGCTTGTTCATCACGGACAAACTTAGCATTTTAATTCACACATATTTACTCACATTTTATAATTTATTATTTTCATATTTTATAATTTCCATACGTTTCTTTTGATTCTGTAAACCTGCTTTGACCATTATAAAAAGCACTATACAAATAAAATAAAAATTTATTAAATTAAATTATTAAAACTGAAACTTTGAAAAACATGTTAAAAACTCTATAGTCTTAAATAATTAGATAAGAAATTGTAAGAAACTTCTTAGAATGATGACATTTTCGACTATCCTGCACCTTAGACTGTTCTGTAATCATGTAAACTGGTTGAAATAAAAAGAAGCTGAGCCGTTTTGCTCCCATCAATTTGAATTGGATCACAAGTAATAAAATCAGTATGATAAATAAATGTAAGAACTTAAATATAGTAACTACTGAGTGGAAATCGGTTGCCTCAAAACTAGACACATTTCAACATTTGTCCGTTTTAATTATCATTAAGATATTTAGCCTATAAAATAACCTTTGCGTAAAGCATGTACTCATGATTATACAACTTCTTCTGTTAATTCTATTATCATATATTCTATTTTCACCAAGAGCCATTTTAAGCCTATTACAGATTTTTTAAAATCAACCAATCACAGTCATTTAATTGTTGCGTCATCCCTAACAGCGGGGGCCAATCACATAACCTCACTAAGATAAAGGTTTCTGTACTTTCCTTACACTTGGGTTGCTCTGAGAAGTTTCCTAAATCACTTTTAGTCTAGGACTCGTAGTGAGGACTTTTTAGGCTAAGATCACTAACAGGACAGGTACAGCCATGTACTGTACAACACCCCCATCTAGCGGCTGTTCTGTAGAACTGCAGCATTTTCCTTCTTCCTGATTTGAATGTTATTTTTAAATTAGACATTTCTTTAATCCAATCTAAAGCTTAATACCTTAATCTGCACACACACACACACACTGCAGTGCCGCTGAGATACCCGAGTGTTTATTAAATGTTGGCGGCCGGACTCCAGAACATTCTGGGCTCGTGGCGCCTGAAACACATTTAAACCCTCCGCAGTTTAAGAGATGATTTAATAAACTCCACCTTATGTCACTTCATTACACAGTAGAACAGAGAAACACACCGAGCGGCGGATAAACACACAATATCAGCTTTATTAGCGGCTGAGACGCTGCTGGGGGGGGGGGGGGGGGGGGCTGAGACTACATGTCCCATGATTCATGCGGAAACCGGAAGTGGCGCTGTGACGTCACGGTGGTGAAGGTTCCTCAGTACAGAGAGATGGTGGAGTTTAGCGGCAGTGTCACGCGCTGAGTGACGCAACTCGTGTTCCAGGTAAAATAAAGTTTATTAACGCGGTGTTTATACCGACATTAAGGGGTTATAACCGCTCAGCGCGCGCTGTGAGCCCTGACTTTATGTGGTATAATCCACACGCGCATTAACAGCCTCGCACTCCGCTACAGCGACACGAGCACACCGGAAGTGACGTCACACTCCCGCCTCTCTCATTATTAAGGAGATTCTGAATGAAGTGAAGGAGCTCGTGCCTCAGTGTGATGTCAGTGATGTTAATTAGACTGTTGGAATGTTACTGACTTCTGACTCCATGGAGTTTATTCAGGTTTCTTAATGATGGCTTATAAGTAAAGTGTGTGAGATTGTATTTGATTGATTGATTGATTGATTGATTGGTGTACGCCCCTTACCAGAGGTTAATTAACAGAATGATGTTTTGTGTGTCACCTCCCAGTGGGCGTGGTTTAGGTGTTGATTGACAGGTGAGTGGGGGCGTGGCAGGATGAGCTGGGTGGCGCTGGGTGTGGACGTGTTGGTGGCGTTGGTGTTGGCGTTGGTGCTCCTACATCGTTACGGCGACGTGAGGAAACAGCAGCGTGTGGTTCTGCTGGCCACGCTCCTCGCCTGGTTCCTCTGCTTCATCATCGCCTTCACCATCCCGCTCGACGTCAGCACGGTGACTACACCTTCATCATCATCATCATCATCATCATCATCTCAATCATTCACCATCATCATCAAAAACACCATCATTATCACCATAAACACCTTCATCATCATCACCATAAACACCTTCATCATCATCACCATCATCATCATAAACACCATCATTATCACCATCATTATCATCATCATCATCACCATAAACACCTTCATCATCATCACCATCATCATCATAAACACCATCATTATCACCATCATCATCATCATACACACCTTCATCACCATAAAAACCATCACCACCATAAACACCATCATTATCATCATCACCATAAACACCATCATTATCATCATCACCATAACATCATCATCATCATCATAAACACCTTCATCATCATCACCATAAACACCATCATCATCATAAACACCTTCATCATCACCATAAACACCATCATCTCATTCACCATCATCATCATAAACACCTTCATCATCATCACCATAAACACTATGATCATCATAAACACCTTCATCATCATCATCACCATAAACACTATGATTATCATAAACACCTTCATCATCACCATAAACTCCATCATTATCATAAAAACCTTCATCTTCCACACCATAAATACCATCTTCATCAATTCAGTCATCTTCATCTTTTTTTGTCATCATCATCATCACTATAATTATTTGTTAAAATAAACCGATGACATCGTATATACTTTAACATTAAAACACTCTTGTTACAGTAGCACTGCAGCACATGGTTTCACTCTGCTCTGTGTGTGTGTGTGTGTGTGTGTGTGTGTGTGTGTGTGTGTGTGTGTGTGTGTGTGTAGACCATCTATAATCAGTGTGTGACTGATAACAACCATGTGGTTACTACAACACCTAGTCACTCCAACCAGACGTCCAACACTTCAGTGTTTCCCACCCAGAGGTAACAACACACTCTGTGTTATGGTGTGTGTGTGTGTGTGTGTGTGTGTGTGTGTGTTACACTCTGTTCTTTATTGTCTCGTCTTGTCATTGTGTTGTTATATTCTCAAAACAAACACCAGATTCTAATTGGAAGTGTGTGTGTGTGTGTGTGTGTAGGTTATCTAAGGTGTGTCATAAACCATGGAGTTACATTCCAGATGGGATTCTGCCAGTGTTCTGGAGAGTGGTGTACTGGACGTCTCAGTTCCTCACATGGTGAGACACACACACACACACACACTTCCCACTGAAATCTGGTGTGTGTTTTGAGGATGTCTGCTGTCTGTGTGTGTTTTCAGGCTCCTGATCCCCTTCATGCAGTCGTACGCTCGTTCTGGAGGATTTTCCATCTCAGGGAAAATAAAAACTGCTTTGATCGAGAACGCCATCTACTACGGCACCTACCTGTTCATCTTCTGCTCTCTGCTCATCTACGTCGCCCTCAGTCCACAGTGGCACCTCACTTGGTCAGTACCAGACCATCAGATTCAATTCAACTCAATTTTATTTATAATAGCGCTTTTAACAAGGGTCATTGTCTCAAAGCAGCTTCACAAAAATGAAAAGGAAATTTATAGAAGTGTGTATGAGTGAGAAAACAATGTGTTTAGATAATAATGAGATTGTGAGATCGTCCCTGATGAGCAAGTCGAGGGCGGCGGTGGCAAAGAAACATTCCCTGAGATGGCTTCAGAAAGAAACCTTGAGAGGAACCAGACTCAACAGGGTGATAACAGATAGCAGGGATTATATAACGACATCATGTGTGTTATATGGAAGTTCATGGAAGTGGAAGTTTATATGGAAGTTGGCTGCTGGAACTTCAGTATAATTAAAAGTTGTTCAGTTCAGCATAGGGACGAGTCAGTAGGTGCAGAGGGCAGATGAGGTCTGGATCACTGGAAGCACAGGAGCAGCATGTGTAGCTCCAACCATCATAAAGCTGAATCCAGCTGGAGCTGCTCCTTCTCCCGATGCCTCAGGATGGGTAGAGAAAGAAAAATCAGGTGCAAAAGATTTAGCGTAGATGCTGTTCAGGATATTAGCAGCACGAGACAGAACACTGTCTGGAAGGCTATTCCAAAGCTTTGGAGCTAAATATGAAAAAGCCCCGCCCCCTTTTGTAGATTTAGAAATTCTGGGAACTACCAGAAGTCCGGAGCTTTGTGATCTTAAGGCGCGTGGTGGATTGTAGCGTATCAGAAGACTGGTTAGGTATGTGGGAGCTAAACCATTTAAGGCCTTGTATGTAAGTAATACTATTTTGTAATTTATTCTAAACTGAACAGGTAGCCAGTGCAGGGATGATAATATTGGGGTTATATGATCATATTTTCTGGATCTAGTGAGAACCCTGGCAGCTGCATTTTGGATTAACTGAAGCTTGTTTATTGAGGATGCAGGACAACCACCTAGTAATGCATTACAATAGTCAGAACACAGCAAACACATCACAGATCCCCGCTGTCAGATTAATAGCAATAAGATCTCAGAAAACGGATCACAAACATCAGATTCCAGCAATCCGATTCCAAATTCAAACAATCAGATCTCAACAATCAGATCACAGTAATGCGCTTCAAACAATCAAGTTCCATCAATCATTTCAGTAATTAGACTCCAAATCCTAGCAGTCAGATTCAAACAATCTTGTCACAGCATTTAGATCCCATCAGTTAGATCTTTGCAGTCAGATCTGAACAATTTGATCCCAGCAGTCACCAGATCCAAGCAAATCTCAACAATCAGATTCCCAGCATTGATTATTCATATCACACCAATAAACAGAGTTCCTGAACTCCAGCGTTTGTTTGGTTCCTCTCAGGTATGACCTGAGGACCATCGGCATCACAGCAGCAAACACCTGGGGCTTATTCCTACTGGTGCTGTTGCTAGGATACGGGCTGGTAGAAATCCCGCGCTCCTGTTGGCTGGCGTCGTGCCACGGTCACCTGCTGTCCAAAACCTACTTCAAAGCAGCAAAGCTGATGACGGAAAAAACAGATGCAGAGGAAAACCTGGAGGATGTAATGGAGGTGTGTGTGTGGGGGGGGGAGGGGGGTTGGATGGAGAGATGGATGGATTAAGGAAAGGAAGAGAAGGTAGGGCTGGACGATATGGCAAAAATTTATATCATAGGGCCAGGGGTAGCTCAGTGGTTAAGGCATTGGACTACGGTTCGGAAGATCCCAGGTTCAAACCCCACAACCACCAAGTTGCCACTGTTGGGCCTTTAAGCCTCAACTTAACCCTGAACTGCTCAGATGTGTAATGAGATAAAAATGTAAGTCGCTCTGGATAAGAGCATCTGCCAAATGCCTAAATGTATAACATGATATATTTCTTAATTTTGGTTGATAAATGTGTTTAAAAATCGTATCAACGTTATTGAAAAACATTCTATGGCGATGTATATTGGTATTGAATGATTGTCCAGCTCTAGGAGAAGGTTTAACACTGTCTGGTGTTGCAGGACGTCAGAGCCGTTAACGAGACCATCAGGTACAACCATCCACTGAGGAAGTGTATCGACACCATTCTGAAGAAGGTCAGCCCTCACACACACACACACACACACACACACACACACACACATATACAAACCGGATTCCAAAAAAGTTGGGACACTAAACAAATTGTGAATAAAAACTGAATGCAATGATGTGGAGATGGCAAATGTCAATATTTTATTCAGAATAGAACATAAATCACGGAACAAAAGTTTAAACTGAGAAAATGTATAATTTTAAGGGAAAAATGTGGTGAATCAAAATGTCATGGTGTCAACAAATCCCAAAAAAGTTGGGACGAGGCCATTTTCACCACTGTGTGGCATCTCCCCTTCTTCTTACAACACTCAACAGACGTCTGGGGACCGAGGAGACCAGTTTCTCAAGTTTAGAAATAGGAATGCTCTCCCATTCTTGTCTAATACAGGCCTCTAACTGTTCAATCGTCTTGGGCCTTCTTTGTCGCACCTTCCTCTTTATGATGCGCCAAATGTTCTCTATAGGGGAAAGATCTGGACTGCAGACTGGCCATTTCAGTACCCGGATCCTTCTCCTACGCAGCCATGATGTTGTGATTGATGCAGAATGTGGTCTGGCATTATCTTGTTGAAAAATGCAGGGTCTTCCCTGAAAGAGATGACGTCTGGATGGGAGCATATGTTGTTCTAGAACCTGAATATATGTTTCTGCATTGATGGTGCCTTTACAGACATGCAAGCTGCCCATGCCACACACACTCATGCAACCCCAGACCATCAGAGATGCAGGCTTCTGAACTGAGCGTTGATAACAACTTGGGTTGTCCTTGTCCTCTTTGGTCCGGATGACATGGCGTCCCACATTTCCAACAAGAACTTCGAATCGTGACTCGTCTGACCACAGAACAGTCTTCCATTTTGCCACACTCCATTTTAAATGATCCCTGGCCCAATGAAAACGCCTGTGCTTGTGGATCTTGCTTAGAAATGGCTTCTTCTTTGCACTGTAGAGTTTCAGCTGGCGACGGCGGATGGCACGGTGGATTGTGTTCACTGACGATGGTTTCTGGAAGTATTCCTGAGCCCATTCTGTGATTTCCTTTACAGTAGCATTCCTGTTTGTGGTGCAGTGTCGTTTAAGGGCCCGGAGATCACGGGCATCCAGTATGGTTTTACGCCCTTGACCCTTACGCACAGAGATTGTTCCAGATTCTCTGAATCTTCGGATGATATTATGCACAGTTGATGATGATAACTGCAAAGTCTTTGCAATGTTTCGCTGGGTAACACCTTTCTGATATTGCTCCACTATCTTTCTGCGCAACATTGTGGGAATTGGTGATCCTCTACCCATCTTGGCTTCTGAGAGACACTGCCACTCTGAGAAGCTCTTTTTATACCCAATCATGTTGCCAATTAACCTAATTACTGTTAATTGGTCTTCCAGCTCTTCGTTATGCTCAAATTTACTTTTTCCAGCCTCTTATTGCTACTTGGCCCAACTTTTTTGGGATTTGTTGACACCGTGAAATTTGGAATCAACATATTTTTCCTTTAAAATGATACATTTTCTCGGATTAAACATTTGATCTGTCATCTATGTTCTATTCTGAATAAAATATTGACATTTGCCATCTCCACATCATTGCATTCAGTTTTTATTCACAATTTGTTTAGTGTCCCAACTTTTTTGGAATCCGGTTTTTATATACACACACACACACACACACACACACACACACTCACTGTGCGTCCCTCTCAGTGTCCTGTAGAGTATCAGGAGAGAATGGGGAGGAACATGGATGATTACGAGGACTTTGATGAGAAGAGGAATCCATATCCAAGCAAGAAGAGCCTGGTCAAGCTCCATAAACAGGTAACACACACACACACACACACACACACACAGTATTTCATTCAGAGATCTGTGTATTAATCACATCTTAACCAGGACACTGGACCAGAACAGGAAGCCGAACCAAAACCGTAACCAGAACCAGAACTGGAACCACTGCAATGATCAGAAACCAGAATTATAACCTGACTCGGGTTTA
>CM060122.1:435000-610000 GCA_030522415.1 Channallabes apus
ATGAGTGTCGGGTCACCTTGTACAGGAGAAGATGAGGTGAGCGATACGCTGAGGTCAACATGGTTCCCAGGGTTTGTTTTGGTGGAGGAGGTGCAACAGTCTGGGCATCACCAGTCAGCGCAAAACAGATCTGGTTATTGTACATGACTCAGTCACTGCACGTTCTAAACTCAGAGACATCATAGAACCCATCATCACCCCCCCGATTCCGCCAGCACACCCCCAACTTTCTGTTCATGGATGATGATGCTCCACCACATCATGGCAGAATGGTCACAGCTTGACTTCAGGAAGTTGGAGAGCCTCATATGGTCATCAATGTCCCCTGACCTGAACCCCATAGAGCACGTCTGGGACCAGTTGAAGCAGAGACTGGATGATGGTACCCCACCCCCACGTGACCCGGCAGAACTGTGTGTAGCACTTGTGGAAGTGTGGAGGAACGCGTCGCCTCAGAACAACATCATGTGGCTAGTGAGGAGATGAGGCGTCGCTGTCATTGTGGCGAATGGTGGAAACACCCGCTACTGACATCGTCAATTTATGTTATTTGGGGCTATCACTGTTATTGTCTACAGTTTTGGGGTAATAAATATTAAACTAATGAAAATGGTGTTTCTTCTCATACATTATTAGTAACGTCAGAGGGAACTTTTACTTATTTCATTCAAAATACTTCAGAGCAAATAGGAAAAGCCCTCATGTAAATAACAATATCTCAATAACTTATTGTGGGTAGTGTATATATGTTACATTATACATACATTATAGTGATTATTATAATAATAATAATAAATAATATAGTTGCAAGCAACGATGACGGGCCCAAGCACCCTGTGCCATCGCCACCCCGGGGGCATCACACAACCTGTGAGGGTTTGTGTGTGTGTGTGTGTTGTGCTGCTCCTGTGCTCTCTCTCCCTGTGCTCCCTCAGCAGGTGGGGCAGTTTGGGGGGGTCGGGGGGGCAGTTGAAGTTGGGGATGATTTTATTGAATTTGTTGAAGAGTTCAGTGTGAATGTGGTGATATTTCAGACATTCAGTGAGGACGTGCAGCTCCGTCTCTGTGTTATTGAGCACCGCTGGTACAGTCTCAGGTCTGTCTGTGTCCCCCGCTGAGTCTGTACTTCATTCAATTCAATTCAATTTTATTTATATAGCGCTTTTAACAATGGTCATTGTCTCAAAGCAGCTTCACAAAAATTTAAGAAATTTAACAAAAAAAAAAAAAAAAATATATATATATATATATATATATATATATATATATTATATATATATATAGAATAATTATATATAAAGTAATAAATAAATAAATAAAATTATAATAGAAAAATAAATAAAAACAAATAATAATAATAATTATAGAAAAGAAAATAATTTGAAGTGTGGATGTGTGAGAAAAATGTGCAGATAATAATAATGAGACGAATGAATGAAATGTCTCTGATGAGCAAGCCAAGGGTGACGGCGACGGTGGCAAGGAAAAACTCCCTGAGATGGCATTAGGAAGAAACCTTGAGAGGAACCAGACTCAACAGGGAACCCATCCTCATCTGGGCGATAACAGATAGAAATGATATAACATCATGTGTGTTGTGCAGGTGAAAATTCAATATGACAGAAATTATTTAAATTGTCATGAAGACCAGTTCAGCATAGGGACGAGTCAGTAGGTGCAGAGGGCAGATGAGGTCTGGATCACTGGAAGCACAGGAGCAGCATGTGTAGCTCCAACCATCATAAAGCTGAATCCAGTTGGAGCTGGTCCTTCTCTGGATGCCTCAGGAACCTCGCAGGGTCGGCCTTTGTCTACTGAAGCTGGCAAAATCTCCCGATGCCTCGGGATGGGTAGAGAAATACAGAACAGATGGGGAGAATTAGCGTAGTTGCCATTCGGTATAGGTGTACTGGAGTATGAGTACTGGGATGAGTTATGTGTATGCCAGATTAAAAAGATGCGTCTTGAGTCTACTTTTGAACTGAGAAACCGTGTCTGCTCCCCGAACACTGTCTGGAAGGCTATTCCAAAGCTTTGGAGCTAAATATGAAAAAGCCCTACCCCTTTTTGTAGATTTTGAAATTCTGGGAACTACCAGAAGTCCGGAGCTTTGTGATCTTAAGGCGCGTGGTGGATTGTAGCGTATCAGAAGACTGGTTAGGTATGTGGGAGCTAAACCATTTAAGGCCTTGTATGTAAGTAATACTATTTTGTAATTTATTCTAAACTGAACAGGTAGCCAGTGCAGGGATGATAATATTGGGGTTATATGATCATATTTTCTGGATCTAGTGAGAACCCTGGCAGCTGCATTTTGGATTAACTGAAGCTTGTTTATTGAGGATGCAGGACAACCACCTAGTAATGCATTACAATAGTCCAGTCTGGAGGTCATGAATGCATGAACTAGTTTTTCTGCATCAGATACGGATAAGATGTTCCTAAGTTTAGCAATATTTCGAAGATGGAAAAAGGCTGATTTTGTGATATTTGAAATGTGATTTTCAAAAGACAAGTTACTGTCTAATATTACTCCCAGATCTTTTACTGCTGAGCTGGTAATAACAGTACATCCTTCTAAGCGCAAGCTGAATTCATCAGGGCGTCCCTTAGCTTTGGGTCAGTCACCGCGCACAGATAGTCTGTAGTGTCTGTACTGTGTGTTTAGGGCCAGATAACACTGTGTCTCACTCTGCAGTTTAGTCTGTGTTTCCCAAAAGTTCAACTTGTTACTTCTAGTGTTTTAGTATCTTTGCTAGTTTGGTGAATTTTGTTTGATTATAAGTTATTATGTTAGCGTGTGACAGTCGTGTGTTGTGGCAGTGACTCTGGTGTCTTTGCTCAATTTTTGGTACTGTAGAGCTTTATAATGCTATATAATCTCTCTCTCCATCTCTGTGTCTCTCTGTGTGTGTCTCTCTCTCTCTCTCTCTCTCCGTCTCTGTGTCTCTCTCTCTCTCTCTCTCTCCGTCTCTGTGTCTCTCTCTCTCCGTCTCTGTGTCTCTCTCTCTCTCTCTCTCCGTCTCTGTGTCTCTCTCTCTCTCTCTCTCTCTCTCTCTCCGTCTCTGTCTCTCTCCCTCTCTCAGTTTGGGGACGAGGTGTCTGAACCTGTTGGGTTTTCAGCAGTTTATGGGTGACAGTGATTTGACCTCTGACCTCGTGGATGAAGGGAAAGAACTCATTTGCAGAGGTACTGATGAACAACATTCCTGTGTCCCTCACCCTCCTCCACTTCCTCTGTCCTTCACACTGCCTCTCTCTACATCACATGACTCTGTTTTATCTTTCAGAGAGGAGAAAGAGACAAAGAGCAGAGGACTCTGAGAACAGAAGAAGGGTACGACACACACAAACAGAGTCTGAGTCTGAGCATGTAGTCGGGTGGACATGTGATGTCTGTGTGTGTGTGTGTGTGTGTGTGTGTGTGTGTGTGTGTGTGTGTGTGTGTGTTTTAGGAGTGGAGAGAGAAGTATGTACCCAGGAGTCGGAGTGCGTATTCAGAAATCAGGGAGGGTGAGAGTCCGTACAGAGGTCAGTACACACACACACACACACACACACACACACACACACACACACACTCCAGTGACTGCAGTATGGTTATTAACCCCAGAACATCACAGTTTGTTTTGTCTCAGTGTCAAAAACAAGGTCTTACCCATACTCTGTGTGTGTGTGTGTGTGTGTGTGTGTGTGTGTGTGTGTGTGTGTAGGACAGAGTGATCGGACTGAGCTCCTGCAGGATGTTGAAGCGCTGGATTTTAACGGAGATGTCGATACACAGGAAGTGGAGAACAGGAAGTGTGTTTGAGCCACACACACACACACACACACACACACACACACACACACACACACGCACGAACACACACGCACACTAACCTGCATAACTCTGCTGCAAGAGAACGAGTGTAGTACCCCATGTTCTATCACACTAGTCCAGTGGTTCTCAAACTTTTTCTGTCATTCCCCACTTAAGGGGGTGAGCGAATTTTCAAGCCCCACTCGTCAACAAAATAATAACAAAATCGGCCAAATTTACTGTTTATTGAAATATCAATTCCTAAACCAATAACATCAAACAACACCAAGTTCAAAACAGATAAAATACACGTACAATTGTTATAAAAGTCTTACGTTGTCACTTATCTTTGCATAATTGACCCCATGTTTATTAGCTGCTCAGCAATTGTTTGTAGTTTTTTTGCACTGGCCAATTCTGTATGTAACTTTGAATGAAGCCATTTGTGCTTTGCTGTCCACTGATTCAGATGTTACCATGCGATTCTCCTGCTGTCTGTATTCTGCCAGCTTTCTTTCAAAGAAGTCGAGTGGCTTATTAACGTGACTGGAGTGTGTTGTCTCTAAGTGTCTTCCTAATTTGTTGGGTCTCATGCGGTCTGCTGCCAGCAGTTTAAGACACAAAACACACACGGGTCTCTCTTCTGCCCCCACCATCACCACCATGAATCCAAGCTCAAGATAGACTTCATTAGGGGGGGGGCGATATAACCAAAATCTTCTATCACGGTAGAAGCGATTTTCTACCTCGATAACGATATATATATAATCACAATATAGCAATTTGTATCTGAAAATGCATAAATAAAAATTCAAACACAAAAACTGTTTTACATAATGTAATGTTATTTAAACTGTGAATTGCTGAGGTTTGCCGCATTTTTTTTTTACTTTGGCCATATTCGTTTGGATTTCAGATGATAGAAAAGGTTTGACGTGTTTCCACCACTTGTTAAAACAGTGCACTTGCGTACCTTACAAATCACCTTCATCTCATTCGTATCACTTTTCTTCTACACAAACCAATTCCACACCACAGACGAGGCAGCTTTTTCTCTTTACAATCTCCTCGTTCTTGGTTTCGTCACATGTAAGTAAACACACTGCTGCTGCAGCGTCTTCTTCCATTGTCCAAGTGTATGTGAAGCCAAACACATCAAAAGTGGGACGAAACCGCGGCACCCGATTGAACCAAATATCTGCGCAAATACAGCGCAGCGCGACTATCTGGATAGCGCAGTGATGATCTGGTTTATTCGCGCAGCCCGGTGGATCGCGCAGCGCCGCTCGAATCACAAACCTGCGCGACTCACTGTGTTTTATTTAAAAACAATTTAAAATGTCAGGACTGTTTAATATTGTTTCTGCCTTGCCATGCCTGTTTTGTATGTGCGCATCCCAGCGGGATAAAATGTACTTTGATGGTCGGCGCGGTTTATTTCTGTCAGAGTCGCGCAGCAGGTTTGTGATTCGAGCAGCTGCTCAAGTTGGCCCGACGTTAAACCGTTATTGTTGCACTATGGTTCCACTTTTTCTCCCGGCCCACAACTGATGTTATTTTAAATTGACTTGTATTAATGATCCATTTATTTGTGTGTGATTGTTTAGTTTTTTCCTATTATTTTCCACTAATTTCCTCCTGTTCATTGCGCCCCACCTGTCATGTCTGTATTCCCCACTAGTGGGGCGTCCCACACTTTGAGAACCACTGCACTAAACACACACACACACACACACACACACACACGACACAGTGTGTAAATGACACTTTTCCTTACAGAGTCACGTCTACGCCACACCACCACGTCTCTATCTCAGGCCGTGTCCACACGTAGCCGGGTATTTTTAATAACTGAGATTTTTCTATTTCTTTTTTGTTTGTTTGTTTGTTTACTTCTGTCCACACGACCCAGGTGTTAAAATATGTCTGTCCACATGAAAATGCAAAACACCCTGTTAAGTTCTTCCAGGAGCGTCCCTAATCAACAGGGGGCCAATCAGAAGCCTGGACAGAACGTCATTACCGGTTCCACCATATCGCTAGCAGCAGTGAGCTTCGCTAGCAGCAGTGAGCTTCGTGGTTCATCCAAAATCTTCACCCTGGAAGGAATTTTCCAAAAACTTCATTTTCAACGACTAATACTGCATTTTCCATGTGGATGAAAGGAAAAAAACACAAAGAAAACCTTTTTTTAAAAATACCCAGCTATATGTGGACACGGCCTCACACTAACCCACGCGTGTCTATGAAGAGTGTGTGTGGGTTTATCATATTAAACTGGATCACTACCCAATTCTGATCTCACTAAACACTACGTTCATCTGTGTTTCTGTAGGTCTGGTTATTTCTCCACCACAGGGTCTCGCGCTCGCATCTTCGACGACGTGTGAAAAAGTCTGAGGGATCGTAGACGACCATACTGCACTACTTCACTTTCTGAAGAGACATTGTGTGTGTGTGTGTGTGTGTGTGTGTGTGTGTAAGGGGTAGATAATGCAGAAGGATAAAATAAGCAGTTATTACATGACAGTGAGAATAGTAAATAGTTAGCTTGTGTGTGTGTAAGATCTTCTGTCTGTTTACACTAGACCTGACAAGCTAACTATGCTAACAGAGTGTTGAGCTCTCAGGTACATGTTGTGTAAAAAAAAGTCTCACACACACATGACAGATCTTTACAGTAAACCTTGTAGTGTTTATCTTTTACACACTGTGACTTTACACGTCTGTTTAAACACTTTCACTCTGACTGACATCATCTCCTCACTGGAACATTACATTTAACATGTTGTTGTATTTGCACTTTTTGAAATACCTCAAATAAACAGTTTCAGGTGCTGTGTGTTTTAATCCTCACACTCTACAGGCACCTTCATTACCACACACACACACACACACACACACAAATATGCATGCAGAATAATAATAATTTAAATAAATAAATAAAAAAAATTTAAAAACCCGGGAAAATAAAGTCATGAAAAGTAGACGGAAACACGTCCAATCTGGCAACCCACTTTCCAGACGTTTCCACACGGGCGGAGGGAGGTGCAGCCAATCAGCGTGCAGTATTTTTTCGCGCTCTAATGGGTTCCGTTTGAGCGCGAGCTCCGTGAATCTCCGCAGTAATCTGAGGTGAATAAACTCCTGAGGCGCTTCATCTCCGAGGGTGAGAGAAATAAAACTTTTATTACATTAATGTTCACTGTAACTCACTGTGGAGCCGAGTTTATCAGCTTATGGCGAATAAACAACTAGTGTAACTGTTAACTGAGAGAGTCTTCTTTAAAAAAGTGGATTTTATTATGAATAAAAGGATAAACAGCATATAATCTGTACGCAGTGTTAGCTTAGCACAGCTTGTTAGCCCAATGATGAGTATTAAAGTTAATGTAGATTAGACATGAGTGCACAGACTAATTTATTAAAAAGTAAAAAAGGTTTTAATTCTTAACCTCTTCCTGTATGAGCATTTTAGAGTTAAATATTCGGAGATTATTACTTAAAGTAAGCAGGAATTTGAAACTGGTGGGGTTTGGATGATTTTACCCTGCCTGTGTGTGTGTGTGTGTGAAATGAAGTGTAGAGATGTGACTGATGAGGGGCAGTGAGGAAAGAAAGACGGATACAGTACGCAGTGTCAATGAGATATTTACTGAGTTTATTAAAACAATCTGTAAGATGAGTTAAAGGTTCTGTCAGTAAACAGGACCAGACAGAGGATCAGACAGAACCAACACTCACAGCGAGAGCAAACAACCAGGAACCAGAGTCACAGCTACAGGTCCAACGGGTCAGTCACACTTCTACAGGAGTCTCCAGAGTTTACCACACACAGACAGAGGAGTGCCAATTAGTAATATATCTGTGTGTGTGTGAGAGAGAGAATAAAAAGAAGTGCTATACGTGTGTGTAATTCGAACTCGGGAGTGTGTTCCTGCTGGGAAAGTGTTAGGCTGGGAGTTGTTTGTGGTGGCCATGTTTGTAGTTTGCTGTGAATACTGGGAACTGTAGTTCTGTGCTTAGCTCCAGCTGGTAAGATTACATGTATTATATCAGTATTTTATATATATATATATATATATATATAGTGTGTGTATTTTATTTATTTATTTTATTTATAAGTTTAGTTCAGGTGGCATGTGTGATGTGAAAGGGATTGGGTCTAATGAACAGGTGGTGGGATTGGAGGACCAGATGATGTGCTGAATCTTCTCAGTTTTCTGCTAAGCAAGGGGAGGCATGTTCATGAAGTTCTTCTGTAGGGGTTGGAATGGGTGCAAATCTAACAGGTAGGACTAGGGGTGTGCATTGGCACTGCCCTCACGATTCAATTAGATTCTATGATGCATTGCGATCCATCAAAATTCTACTGCACACAAGGCAAATTTTTTATCAGTCATGAGGCTATGCAAGCAGATATTAAACAACCGATTTTATTGGCTCCTATGTGTCTCCTGTATCTTTGTGTTGTTATTGTTGAAGGAAACTCAGGATGCCAACGAGCAACATGGTTCGTGAAGTTAGTTGTATTGCCAATGTGCTTGATTTTAGTGTGGCGGATTTTACACACCGCGTAAGACTTGTCTACTTTCCCATTCACTTCATAAAATCTGAAATGTACCCAGATGTCCGCTTTCCAAGCTTTGGAGCGCCATTTTAATAACCCGTCTATCGCGGTCATCTCCCTCCGCCTCAGCCATCTTGCTCGTTGTTGTTGTTATTCCCCCGGGACCGGAAGTATTTGAAACTTCACAACTTTGTTTTCCGCCAGAAAATAAACAGTGACATAATCGATTATGGTACTTTGCTGCATCAATGCTGAAACGTTCATGTCAGGGTATCGGCCTATACCGAGTGCTGATCCGATACCTGGGTATGTATCTGTAGATACTACTAGCCCTGTGTAACGGGTTCGACCCTAAGTGCACGGGCGACACCATGAAACACGGACACGAGGCGAGGTCTTACAGGAAAAAGGGTCATTTATTTAGAAAAATGGGGAAGGAAAGGGTTAAAGGCTCTCTGCGGCCTTTTCCACTTTGGCGACAGGGATGCGAAGGCGGGCTCGACGTGGAAGTGAAGGTGTCGCGAGCTCGTTCACGCGCTGTTCTCTCGATCAAAGGGGTGACATTCCCCCTTTTTAAAGTCTCTGGGGCGCATCACATCGCCCCGCACTTGTGCCACTGTCTCTCATAAAATCTACCACGTCGCGAAGTCCGGCTTCCCAACAGTCAGACCCGAGCTACACTCCCCGCTGTGTTGTATAGCGCCGGGAGAAATCCAGGATCATTAGCGGCGATGGCTCACCAGCCGTTGCCTGATTCCGCGGCCCTGCTCCTTCACATACCTAAAGGCCACCTAACTAGTGGGCGAGGAGCGATATCAATTTGGGCGCACGCCGTGACACTCTGTAAATAAGCAAAGCTAGTGGGCATAACTAGGCTATGTTTAAGAAAATGGTATCGGATCGGTACATGGACTCAAATACTCTCCGATGCCAGCCTTTTTTGTGGTATCGGCAGCATTTCCGATACCAGTATCGGAATCGGAACAACCCTAGAAGGTACCACCCACCACAGGCTCATTAATGTTATCATGAACAGTCAACATGCAGGTGAATTCTGTCCATTAGGGAGATTTGAGTGGATGTCAATTAACAGGATGTGAGAACAGGCTAACGTCTCTTTTTAGATTTATTTTAATCTGAACATCTCTGCACATGGCCTCCAGGACTTTCTTCTATCATGTTTTCAGGTGATCAGTTTTGTAGCCGGTTGCAGCTGTGGCACTAAAGTGGACAGTCATCCATTCCATATGGTGTTCTCGTCCAGATTTACTTTTTACTTAATTCCATGTTTCCTAACTGATTTCATAATTTCTAACTCCATAATCACTGATCCAAAACACTGTCCTGTATTTTCAGATGCGGATCTGACTTCGTGGCTGTACTCAGTCTATGCAGATCAGACTTTGTGTGGTTTCTGTTCATCACATTTTTCTGTGCTTGCACACGGCACTGTGAACGTCCTCCAGTCCCTCTGCACAGAGATACAAATAGCAACTTCAGGAAAAGGTAAAGCTCTGCTTCTGGGAGTTTTAACTTCCTGCTCTCATCATGAGCAGCTAGTGAGGAATCACAAATCATGAGAACTGGAGCAGTGAGGTGTGTAACATGACCATATCGCCTGGCTCAGAATTCCAGATCAAAATCACAGGTCATTTATTACAAATGAGTTTTCTACACTGACAACACTAAAATGCTAACACTAACTATTTAAGAGGAGATGAAGTAAGCCTGTAATCAGCAGTCGATGACACTAAGATGTTTTTTTTTTTTTTTCTTTCTCAGTTTGTGTATAAATCAGTAAAAGGGATCTAACAGCAGTTGTTTGTCAGGACCACACTTAACTTCCACAGAGTTGATCATGGTTCTTGGTTCAGATGTCAGTTGCTGCAGTGTCACGATGGTGAAATGTCATGTACATGGATAGAAAATGTATTATCATCTGTATCTGTGTTGCAATGTTTAATCTAATCTTGTTCATGTTTTCCAGGATGTCACATATCTGTAAAAAGGAAGGAGAGAAGAGTGGATTGGACACTGAATCCACTCAGACAGTCAGTTACTCAAATTATTTATTAAACAATTATTGATTGTTCATTATTTAATACAGTGGTCTCCAACCGATTTTATGCAAGGCAGTTTTCCTCGGACCGGCCATCACACGCTCGTAACAAGGCATAATAAAGTGCGTAACATATACAACATACCGTAACACAGAATCAGTATGAGCTCTGAGCATGTTTCACTGTGACGAGATAGTCCCATCTAGGAGTGATCGGGGACAGTGATGTTCGTTCAGTCTGCTCAGGAATTTCATTTTTGTTGCCGTCACTGCAGGCAACCACATCTCACAAAGATAGGCCATTGGAAATGGAAGCAGGATTCTTAGTGCTTTTGTGGTGATTTCAAGTTAGAGACTGTTCCACACCTATCTTAAAAACTCTACCTTGTTGTCAGTCCTGCCTACTAATAGATAGACGGGTCTTGGCCAACATTCAATGCAGAAGATACCACCCACAACATGAGCTCATTTACGTTATCATGAATTGTCAACATGCAGGTGAAATTCTCTTCGATTGATTTTAATCCAGAACGTCAGTAGATTTGAAGTTGCTTCAAACACACTTAAGGCCACATTTATTATACTTGGAGCACACATGTGAATCACATGATGTGATGTGCAGACGGAAGCAAATGGGAGACGATCTGATCATTTTTCAAAATAAATCATTCTGCAGACCCTAATAGTCAATAAAATGGAAATAAAGTCAAATATATATTTTTAAATCTTTCTGAGCGTCTGTACCTAATCATCCATGGCCTGGTACTGGTGCGTGGCCCGGTGGTTGGGGAACACTGATTTAATACTTTTCTCTATAATTTACAGTATAAATTATCTCAGTGTTGTTTTCACAGAAAACAGAAAGTCATGGACACACCTTGAGGTTCAGCTACAAGTCTGATATATATACATTAGCCTGTAATGCTCCTATGACCATCCAACAGAGTCTTCAAAAAGACTCCTCATTTAGAGCCATCTGTAAGAAGGAAGGAAACAAGGAAATGATAATTCGGAGAGAGGATATGCCCAGAGGTGCTGTGGCACCACATTTCCCCTGCAGTCTGCTCAATGACAACGAGCGTCTGGACATCAGCTTCATCAGATCAGGTGGAAACAGCAGCACTATGAAGACTCCACTACTTTATCTTCACTCACCTGAAAATTTGCTTTGTTTCTACATTAGGACCAGGGGAGACAAAAATATTCGTGTGGTAATGAAAAACAACGAATTGAATAAAAAAAATGTGGATTACGTGTGTGTATATGCAGTGAAAGGGGAAAAAGTGAAGAGTGCTTTGAAGCGCGATGGGCGATTTGATGATGTGATCTTCAGTAAAGGTGCACTCACTAATGAGGAAACCAGTGAAAAAGCAAATTTGTCTACTCTTGTTGATCATCTGGATGGAAAGCAGTTTCAGATAATCGTCTCTTCTCACCAGTCAGACAGCCAGGAGTTGAGTCAGGAGGCTGAAACAGTGAAGCAGGAACAAAGTGAAGATACTGAAACTCTTCAGGAAAACCCCAACAAAGAGTCCAATAGTGCTGATGATCAGCAGAGGAAAAGAAAACAGAAGGAAACAGAGATGAGACGTGAAGAAAAGAAGTCTAGAAAATACCCAGAAGCAAAAGTAATCCCAAACACACAGGAGATTCAGAACCTTCTGAGAAAACAGCACATTGACTTGTTGAAGACTCTGAAACAAAGAGAGAATCTTAAGAGTAATGTAGAAATAATGAGTTTTTCGATAAAGGAGATCCCAAACTCAGAGGAGATCCTCAGTATTCTGAAAGATCAGCACAGAGATTTGGTGAAGATGTTGAAAGAACAAGAGAACCTGAAGAATGATGGTGAAGTGAAGAGGTTCTTCAGAGTGGAGTATGATAAAAGTGTTCAGAGCTTTTCGGAGGTGAAAAGGGTTGAAGAGTTAATAAAGTTGTCTCGCTCTGTCTGTCAGATCCGCATTGATGGTTCTCCAAAAGGAACTGGATTCCTGCTCTTTAAGAGGTTTGTCCTCACCAATGCACATGTGGTGAAAGACTTATTCCCCTTTATACCAGAAAGTCTACACAATCTAACAGCTGTGTTTAGATTCGAGGATCTGAAATCTAAAGTAAATGAGAGAAAAATAAAGCAAGTTGTTGCTTGCTCCTTTGAGAAAGGTGACATGGGGAACCATCTGGACTTTGCTCTACTGGAACTGAGCAGTGATGTAAAATTCCCTGAATTGATTAGATGCTATAGTCCTCCACCCATCAGGGGTGGTGTCTGCATAATTGGGCACCCAGATGGTGGAGTTAAACGGATGGACTTGTGTTTTATTATCACAAAAGAAAACGTTCAGCATGAAGCAGCACGACACTGTGAAAATAACCCAAACATTCATGTCATAAATGAACGATGCCTCGCTGAGAACTGGGAAGTCCAAGAATCTCAGATCTCTTACAATTCCTGTTTCTTCCATGGATCATCTGGCTCACCAGTGTTTGACGAATGCTGCAAACTGATTGGTGTTCACACCGGCGGATATGTTTATCCAGGAGAAAGTGGAGAAACGAGGAGTGTGATGGAATATGGCTTTCCATTGTTCCCTATTCTGAAGCAGATCTTAATTCAGTGCCACAAGAATGGAAGGTCTGATGTAGTTCAGGACTTTTTGGCCTCCAGCAACCTGAAACTCGTTGTTAATAAGGCAGAAGAACAGCTGAAGAGAGAACATCAGGCCAACTAATGACGTTGAATACCAGTGACCATGAATTGAAGCTGAAAGTCTACACTGTAATCACATCTTGAGTGCGTCATTTCAAATCCAGTGTGTTGGTGTCCAGAGGCAACAATACCCACTGAGTCTTACTGTCCTAATACTTATGAACCTGTCTTCCAAGATGTGTAATCAGTTTTACCATATTAATAATGTTGCTATAAAATACGTTTATGACACTTTCACTAAAAATTATTAAAATCCAATTATATTAACAGAAGAAAATGATACATTTATCTACAAATCTGATCTACACGTCTCATCTTATAATCTAATCTCGATATTCACCAGATTGTAGCTCCAGAACCAGCAGCTTTCAGTCGGAAACAGGAAAATCTCTGATCCTGATTGATTTATCACCTCTCACCTTAATATTCTGAGCCAATAAGATGTGATGACGTGATGAATTCTTCTGCTTCTTATATGTAACGCCCCTCTTCTTCTTTGGGTTATTGGAGTTTGTATGTAGAATAGATAATAATAATAATAATAATAATGTTAAATATGACAGAGCATCAGTTTGTAGACTTATCAGAGTCTGAGTTTGCACTCCTGCTTTACGTCACATACCTGTTTTAATATAGTGAGGAATATCTCAGCTCGTGACTTTCACCCCCGTGACTCTGACCAAGTGCTTACTGAAGATCAACAGACCTTAAATCTCTCCATCACATTGGGGTTTCTCTCTCTCTCTTCTCTTTCTCTACACAGCAAATAAACAGGGCTGGATATTATAATCTTCTCTCGTATAACTTTATGGAGTTTTGTGACTAATTCATTCACATCTTTTACTGGAACGAGTCAGAATTTAATCTTTAATACATTTTAATAATATAATTGATTCTAATGCTTTGCTGTGTGTTCATGTTGGATCATGTAATAATTTTCTTGTTTCTTCCTGAATAAAAGAATTTTATTGAAGTTTGTTTACAATAAGATTCACACATGCATGAGTCGGACACAGCACAGAGATAACACAATGCTGTGTGAGTGAGGAGGTTTTATTAGCACATGGACCTTGAAGAACGTGAAGAGATGTTTAACATGACTGAAAGATTATAATACAAACCGGATTCCAAAAAAGTTGGGACACTAAACAAATTGTGAATAAAAACTGAATGCAATGATGTGGAGATGGCAAATGTCAATATTTTATTCAGAATAGAACATAAATCACGGAACAAAAGTTTAAACTGAGAAAATGTATCATTTTAAGGGAAAAATATGGTGAATCAAAATGTCATGGTGAGTGAATTGATCATCATAAGAGAGTGAATTGGAGCTTCCCACAGATAGAGATAAGCGACCCAAGGCTAAAAACAGTGCCAGAGAGTCTTTGGGCAAAGGGAAAACATGATGTGGGACTCGTATGTGATGTTGAACCAGTAATAATTACACCAAAGTCAGATTATAGGCCTTGTAAGACACAGTACCCATTGAAAACTGAGGCGATAGAAGGCATTACTCCCGTGTTTAATTCTTTATTAAAGGCTGGAGTGATAATCCCATGTGAACACTCACCAGTTAGAACACCAATCTTTCCAGTGAAAAAAGCAAAAATTCCAGGTGAACCTGAAGATTGGAGATTTGTGCAGGACCTTCAAGCAGTAAATGATGCAATAATACCAAGCGCTCCAAATGTCCCGAATCCATACACTATCCTAGCACAAATCCCACCGGGCAGCCGGTGGTTTTCAGTTGTAGATTTGGCCAATGCATTTTTTAGCGTTCCTGTTCATCCTGACAGCCAGTACTGGTTTGCGTTTTCATTTAAGGGGAAATCATATACTTTCACGAGATTATGTCACGAGGCAAGTCTATCTAAATTACAGTTTGTACAACAGCAGGTAAAATTCTTGGGGCATCTGATATCAGAACAAGGTAAAACTTTAGGTCCAAACAGAGTAAAAGCAATTCAAGAAATTCCAAAAACAAAAAAGCAACTTATGTCATTTTTGGGCATGTGTTCATATTGCAGAACGTTCATTCCTAACTATGCAATCCTCGAGGCTCCCTTGAGTGAGATAGCTCATGGCAGTGGTTCTCAAACTTTTTCTGTCATTCCCCACTTAAGGGGGTGAGCGAATTTTCAAGCCCCACTTGTCAACAAAATAATAACGAAATCGGCCAAGTTTACTGTTTATTGAAATATCAATTTCTAAACCAATAAGATCAAACACCACCAAGTTCAAAACAGATAAAATACATGTGCAATTGTTACAAGGCTTATGTTGTCACTTATCTTTGCATAATTGACCCCATGTTTATTAGCTGCTCAGCAATCGTTTGTAGTTTTTTTGCACTGGCCAATTCTGTATGTAACTTTGAATGAAGCCATTTGTGCTTTACTGTCCACTGATTCAGATGTTACCATGCGATTCTCCTGCTGTCTGTATTCTGCCAGCTTTCTTTCAAAGACGTCCAGTGGCTTATTAACGTGACTAGAGTGTGTTGTCTCTAAGTGTCTTCCTAATTTGTTGGGTCTCATGCGGTCTGCTGCCAGCGGTTTAAGACACAAATCACACACTTCTGCCCCCACCATCAATCCAAGCTCAAGATAGGCTTCATTAGGGGTGGGCAATATAACCAAAATCGTCTAACATGGTAAAAACAATTTTCTAACTCAATAACGATATATATCACAATATAGAAATTTGTATCTGAAAATGCATAAATAGAAATGAAAACACAAAGAAATTGTTTTACATAATTTTATTTTATTTTTTTATTTTATTTAAACTGTGAATTGCTGGGGTTTGCCGCATTTTTTTTACTTTGGCCATATTCGATTTGTATTTCAGATGATAGAAAAGGTTTGACGTGTTTCCACCACTTGTTAAAACAGTGCACTTGTGTACCTTCCAAATCACGTTTGTCTCATTCGTATCACTTTTCTTCTACCCAAACCAATTCCACAACACAGACGATGCAGCTTTTTTCTTTACAATCTCCTCGTTGTCGGTTTCGTCACATGTAAGTAAACTCACTGCTGCTGCAGCGTCTTCTTCCATTGTCGAAGTGTATGTGAAGCCAAACACATCAAAAGTGGGACGAAACCGCGGCACCCGATTGAACCAAATATCTGCGCAAATACAGCGCAGCGCGACTACTTGGATAGCGCAGTGATGATCTGGTTTATTTGTGCAGCCCGGTGGATCGCGCAGCGCCGCTCGAATCACAAACCTGCGCGACTCACTGTGTTTTATTTAAAAACTATTTATTTAAAATGTCAGGACTGTTTAATATTGTTTCCGCCTTGCCATGCCTGGATTGTACGTGCGCATCCCAGCGGGGTAAAATGTAATTTGATGGTCGGCGCGGTTTATTTCTGTCAGAGTCGCGCAGCGCTGCCCAGTGGCTCGCGCAGGTTTGTGATTCGAGCAGCGCAGCTCAAGTTTGTCTGACGTTAAACCATTATTGTTCCACTATGGTTCCACTTTTTCTCCCGGCCCACAACTGATGTTATTTTAAATTTACTTGTATTAATGATCCTTTTATTTGTGTGTGATTGTTTAGTTTTGAGAGTACACTCTTCATTATCAATAAAGAAAAGCATGAATTAGAATACCCAGATAGCAAGGTGACATTGATTCAATGTTGAAATTTCATCAGAATCATCATTTTGGTTGAGGTTGATTTTTCAATGCTAAATAATGTTGAATCAATGTTGATAATTCAATGCTTTTCAGTGTTGAAAAGACAAACATTGAATCAATGTTGAACCCATCCTCATTCAACAATGTAAGGCAAATTAAATTAACTAAGTGCATTTCTATAAAAATGTGTATGCATGTGTGTATGTGTTTAAAACAGGTTAAAAAATTGACTACAAGAGATTTGCCATGGTGCTTAAAAAAAAATAATAATAATTTTATATATATATATATATATATATATATATATATAGAGGAAAAAAATAATTTGACGGTAAGTTTTGTGTATTTACCTTGCTGTCTAGTTTACTCACTTGAGAGCTTAATTCCTGTTTGCCGTTCAAAAGTACTCAATTTTCGGCTCGCATTTAACATCGGAGGGTGTTTTTACACTGTCGCCACGTCATTATAATACACTCTACAGGCATGAGAATTCAATATGTTGTAGTCTGGAAGTTCCTGCCACTCACGGTGAAAGAATTTTGGCGATGCGACCTACGGTATTCTGTTGGGAAGCATTTGTTTGAGACCTTAGTTCCTGTTTCCCGTTGTCTGTGTCTGACCCAGAGCAGTGTGCGTGCTCCACATGGAAAGAACCTATATGAGGATATATGCGCATATATAAAACCTATATGCAGTATATATGCGCATATAACCGCACCTATATGGGGCCAGGGGTAGATCAGTGGTTAAGGCATTGGACTAAGGTTCAAACCCCACAACCACCAAGTTGCCACTGTTGGGCCCTTGAGCAAGGCCCTTAACCCTCAACTGCTCAGATGTATAATGAGATAAAAATGTAAGTAAATATGTAAATGTAAATATGAGGATATATGCGCATATATGAAACCTATATGCAGTATATACAGTATGCACATATATGATAATATATATGCTGCATATATGCGTATATATGCCACATGTAGGCAACATTGAGGTGCATATATGTGCATATACAGGCCATATAGGTCTCCTGTATTGCTTCTTTATATCCACATATAAGCCCTACTGTATATGTACATGTGCCCGAAAGCCTCCTGGGATAGGCTCCAGGCCCCCCGCGACCCTGAACACAGGATAAAGCGGTATAGAAGATTAATGAATGAATGAATGTATATGTACATACAAGATATATCTCACTTATCTCATATCTCACTTTGGCAACTGTCATACATGATGCCTAGCTCATATTTTCTATTATCAAGGCAATAACTAAGAACTAACAAAAAAAATGCAAAAAACTAATCCTAATTGGCCACATACAGTATATGAGGATATATGCACATATATGAAACCTCAGTCTCCGTGAAAATCTTTTTGAAACACGTCACTAAAATTAACTGAAATGAGAAATATATCTATATAAAGCTTAAAGTGTCTACTTTTAAATGATGCAAGTCACATTGAAAACAAATATTCTCAGTTTATGTAATCCGTATGAAACCAAGGAGAGGCACAGAATCACACGGAAATCAGTCCGGGTAATTTACATACTAGGCCACGCCCCCGGACACCGGCATGAAAAACGAACACAGAGAGACAGGTTTGAAAATACTCCGATTCAGTGAGTTTTCAGCACGTTTTGGAAGATGGCACGCGCTTACACATCCGAGGAAACTCTTCAGAATGTTCTGGAAAGTTTACATTTACCTCAGAAGAAGACTGTGTGACTCCGACGACGAACGGGAGCATTTTGAACAGAGAATAGACCCATGCTACACTGGGTAAGTTATTAAGTCTTATATAACTCTTATTCTGATAATATTAAACTAATATTAGTAAATATTTTCCTCACTACAGCTAGCTCTTGTCAGCTTGTGTGACACATTGGCTTTCAATGCCATTTATATAGTTTAGGTAAATCATGCTAACATGCTGCCTCATGTAGCACAAACATGATATTTCCCGGTGGCTAAGCTAATGCCTTATGGAGTTTACAGATGTTTATATTCACCTTGTTTTGGATAGCTTTAGATTATGGTTGCTAATGTGTATTTGGCTCCATTTTGGTTAGCTTATAACACTGCTATCAGTAATGTTATTTAGCACAAACAAGCTAGTTCCAGGTGGCTAAAATACAGCCTTATGTAGCTAAGTAATGCTTATGGATATTTCTTTGGTGTAAATGTATATAATCCCTTTTGTTTAGCGTGTATTTACAAATACCTGATAAGATGTAATTGTTTAGAATGTGTTCAATATGTGTGTAATGTCCAGTGGATGGTGTTTTTTAAAACTCAAATTGAATTATGGCAGCAGTGTGTAGTATTATCTATCACCATCATTGATGCTGTCATGTGACCTACAGAAGAGAGGTGTATATTTTTCATGTTGAAGTGTGGATACATTTTTGGTCATCTCTGTACTGTATATATTGTGCATCCATATTAATTGCACATCCATTTACTCTGAACAGTATAGGTTAACATTTTTTTATTTATTTGTTTTTAGGAATGTGTCTGCATCACCCTTGCCTTCACCAGCCCCTCACATCAGGACACGCAAGCTCCGTTCAGATGGGCCTCTTGTATTTGTGAAGTGGATGGACACACGAGAAGTATCTACCTGTTCCACCATCCATTCTGCTTATACAGTAGACGCGGTGAAGATGAGGGTGAAATTACAAGGTACATGGACTACAAAGACATTTCCTGTGACTGCGTACAACCAGCACATGGGGAGTTGATCACTCTGATCAGCTATTCCAATACTATACTACACAGCACAAAACAATGAAGCCGTACAGAAATATTTCTCTACACTGCTTGGACATTGCTCCCACCAATGCTTACCCTGCATGTATGTTTTGTACAGTTTTTTTTTTAAATCTTTTACTCTGAATGTCCGTCTTTTTTCAGTTTTTATTTTGTACTGTTCCTGTTGCAGTTTTACCCTGCATGTATCTTTATCATTAATCTGCATTTATACATAAAATCCTATTAACTATTGGGAAGCTAAACATAAGAATCAGTATGAAACATGAAAAGTTTCTAAAAGTTGCCAATAAATTAATATTGTGATATGAAATTATTTTTCAGAGTGAAGTTATAAAGGGCTCTGGGGTGTTTTGCCAGGCAGAAGTCTGGAGAGCAGCCCGCCTTGCCACCTCTGCTACTGCCATGGTACGGAATCTGCTGCTGGGCTCCTTCGAATTGGAGACTTGACCAAATTAAAAAGGTAGCCATTATTGGTGAGTAAATGCATAATGCGTTGAGAAGGGAAAACAAAACATTTAAGACTTTATAAGTTCACCACTTTAACCATAGCCTACTTGTATCAATGTTTATTAGCCATCAATGGAGACTGCATAAGGTAGGGCACCCATTATTGTTACTGTATCTGCTTGGGACCTATAATACTAATTCATCACTTGCTCACTTCTTAATCCTACCTTTCCTCTTCTAAAGCCACATTATATTGCCCTGTAAGGTGTGTAGTCCTCTATTTTGTAGAACATATAGTGTTGCAAATAACCTCGTGGCACTAATTGTTGTTGTCTGAAGTTTTAATAAATAATCATAATGCTGTCAAAAATAATGTCATAAATAGATTTTCTTTATCAATTAACTTCTATTAATTAAATAAAATTTTTAATGTAAATTTTTAAAGTTTAATGGAATGGCTGTGTGAAAGATGCTGAAGCTGACGTGCCACTGGTCTTTTATATTAATGTTGTTCTGAAGCCTGTGTAATGATGTAGTTTCGACATCTATCAACTGAACAGTGTTTTTTCGACTTGTTTTCATGTTATTGTTGTTCAGCAATGGCATGGACGGGATGTTTTGGCAAAAGAAGGGTGGGATGGTGGTTGATGGTGACTGAAAGCCGTGACTGAGTAGATTGGACGTCACAGCAGCTCGTGAAAAGGCAGAGCTACTTTATGCAAGCTGTGTGCATTCTACTGTGGATTGACTGTTTTGAAACTTATATGGTAGTTACATAGCCCCTAGACCTCAGTTACCATGAAAAAAGCCATGAAATTTTAGTTTTGACCATATGGGATCTTAAACAAGGACGTCATCTTTTTTTAATTATTGTTTGTTCGGGGAGGAATTATAGACCACAATGTCAGCATGATCTTGTGTTGTTTCCTTATCACTTCTTGTGTGCGTTTGGCTGTAGCTTGCACACCAGACAGAGTTGTTGGCGATTCATCCTATTGTAAAGTCATGCAGTGTGTAATCTCCTGTCGCCAATTCATTGTGCAGTGTGAACACAGCAGCAACTAAATGCTACCACAGATACAGTGCAGTGTGAAAACAATGGTGATCCGATGACTTTGAAAATCATGCAGTGTGAGTTTGAGGAGAAGGTAAAAAGCAATACAAAACAAATAATGTACAGTTTATGTTGTCATTACTTTCCTCTCAAACTAAATGCAATGTAATAATAGGCGTTATTTAATAATAACATTAACAGTGCAGCATGCATCTAACTCTGGGTAAAAAGCTTATAATAAAATCACCAAAATAAGTCTTCATGTTAAGAATAAATATGCAAACAGTACGGTATCTGAGCGTACAGATTGGAAATTTGTCCATACAGTTTGTTAATCCGTGGCCACGATTTGTTAAACTGAGGGAACAGTTTAAGTATTTGTGAGTGCAGGGGACAAATTGCAAAACCGTCGCCACGGATTGATTTTTTTTTTTATTTTTATTTATTTATTTTTTTGGTCCTACAGGTTTTTTTGTTTTTTTTTTGCACATAAAAGACTACATTGTTACATTAAGTATATTTGTTTTCATAGCATTGAATATGTACATTGTAGGACAACATTTGCAGATTGTGAAATAACACATACAGGTCCTTCTCAAAAAATTAGCATATTGTGATGAAGTTCATTATTTTCTGTAATGTTCTGATAAACATTAGACTTTCATATATTTTAGATTCATTACACACAAACTGAAGTAGTTCAAGCCTTTTATTGTTTTAATATTGATGATTGTGGCATACAGCTCATGAAAACCCAAAATCCCTATCTCAAAAAATTAGCATATCATGAAAAGGTTCTCTAAACGAGCTATTAACCTAATCATCTGAATCAACTAATTAACTCTAAACACCTGCAAAAGATTCCTGAGGCTTTTAAAAACTCCCAGCCTGGTTCATTACTCAAAACCGCAATCATGGGTAAGACTGCCGACCTGACTGCTGTCCAAAAGGCCATCATTGACACCCTCAAGCAAGAGGGTAAGACACAGAAAGACATTTCTGAACGAATAGGCTGTTCCCAGAGTGCTGTATCAAGGCACCTCAGTGGGAAGTCTGTGGGAAGGAAAAAGTGTGGCAGAAAACGCTGCACAACGAGAAGAGGTGACCGGGCCCTGAGGAAGATTGTGGAGAAGGACCGATTCCAGACCTTGGGGGACCTGCGGAAGCAGTGGACTGAGTCTGGAGTAGAAACATCCAGAGCCACCGTGTACAGGCGTGTGCAGGAAATGGGCTACAGGTCGCAAATTTTGCATGTCATTCGGAAATCAAGGTGCCAGAGTCTGGAGGAAGACTGGGGAGAGGGAAATGCCAAAATGCCTGAAGTCCAGTGTCAAGTACCCACAGTCAGTGATGGTCTGGGGTGCCATGTCAGCTGCTGGTGTTGGTCCACTGTGTTTTATCAAGGGCAGGCTCAATGCAGCTAGCTATCAGGAGATTTTGGAGCACTTCATGCTTCCATCTGCTGAAAAGCTTTATGGAGATGAAGATTTCATTTTTCAGCACGACCTGGCACCTGCTCACAGTGCCAAAACCACTGCTAAATGGTTTACTGACCATGGTATTACTGTGCTCAATTGGCCTGCCAACTCTCCTGACCTGAACCCCATAGAGAATCTGTGGGATATTGTGAAGAGAAAGTTGAGAGACACAAGACACAAGAATCTGCAAAAGGATTCCCGACCAAGTATTGAGTGCAGAACTGAACATGATTATATGAAGGTTGACTATTTTTGTATTAAAAACACTTTTCTTTTATTGGTCGGATGAAATATGCAAATTTTTTGAGATAGGGATTTTGGGTTTTCATGAGCTGTATGCCACAATCATCGATATTAAAACAATAAAAGGCTTGAACTACTTCAGTTGTGTGTAATGAATCTAAAATATATGAAAGTCTAATGTTTATCAGTACATTACAGAAAATAATGAACTTCATCACAATATGCAAATTTTTTGAGATTTGCATATTGTGATATTTGCATATTTTTAAAGGACCTGTATATTAAGAAAAATCTAATGTGTGCATTGTATCTAGGGAAGATTGTAGGACATTTCAAATCATATGTTGCATATCTGTACATTTGTAAAAGTCACATTTCCAAAAATTTAGGACCCACCTTCTGTCATTCATAAACAACTACCACTCCAAGTTTTTAGAGCATTGTATAGTTCTAACCTTTTTGTTTGTTTTTCATTCTTTAGATGCACTACTACAACAACAGCTGAAAGCTGAAGAAAAGGAGGCCACAGAGTTTCTTTGCTTCAACAGTTCAGAAATGGCTTCGTTATGCCCCAGAACGGCTGGGGGGAATTGCTCGTGGTGGAAAACCATAAGTTCAGACTCATGTCTTATTATCTGTTTTGCTGAGTAAATACATTTCAACTTACGAATAATGTTTCAGTCATCTGTTGTGTTTCTGACTTGGTTGTTTCTATTTGCATTTGACTGAATTTTGCTGAGGCAGGCTGCCATTTTTATATTATGGTTTTCCAGTCTCTTCTCTTGGCAGTTAGATTCTGTTTTATGAATTCAGAATTAACAATCTCTTCTAATAGTTCTCTTCTAAAAAGTCATATTGTCATCCAGTTTATAATAATTTGTATGTAAGTTGTAGTGTGTTTTATTATAAAGTTGTTTTATTGTAATTGTGATGTTACTTCCTGTTTAAATGGGTATGGAGCATAAATAAATAAATATGTTTACATGTAAACTGAAGGATGTTGAGTTACTGACTTTTTGTTTAAAAAAAAAAAAAAAAAAGCTTTTCAGCCCTACATGGTCTCTGATTTAAAGAAATAAATCAAAACGGACATGATTTACTGTCATAGAATCTTGCTGTTCATAAAGCAAGACTAAACTATAATTGTTTCAATGTTGATTCAATGTAAAATAAGTGATTGAATTTACGTTGAACAAACATTGATTTTATGCCCATCTTGATCTATTTTTCATCATTGAAATAACATTATTTCAAGGTGCAAACCTGATGAAAAATCAACATTTAACCTTGAAATTTCAACATTGATTCAATAACAAGTTGGTTGATGCTTTAATGTTGATTCAACGATGATTCAATGTTGTTCTGCTATCTGGGTAGGTACTTTCCTATTATTTTACACTAATTTCCTCCCGTTCATTGCGCCCCACCTGTCATGTCTGTATTCCCCACTGCCCCACACTTTGAGAACCACTGGCTCATGGGAAGGGCCTACAGGCCCACAGTGCACTTAGTTGGACTCAAGGGGCAGAAAAGGCATTCACTAATTTGAAATTGGCACTACAAACCACACCTACTTTGGGGATCCCCAATCCAAATAAACCTTTTGTGCAGACAGTGGATGAAAAGCGAGGTTGTATGACGTCTGTGCTATTGCAAGAACATGGGCGTAAACTCAGGCCGGTGGCCTATTTTTCAGCAAAACTAGATCCTGTAGCAGCAGGGTTACCAATGTGTTTAAGAGCCGTTGCAGCTGCTGAAAAAGCTGTAACAGCTTCTAGGGACATAGTAGGGTACAGTGATTTAACTTTATTGGTTCCACATGCAGTTTCACTACTTCTCCTCGAACAAAAAACGGCACACATGTCAACAGCATGATGGTTGAGGTATAACACAATTTTATTAGAGATGCCAAATGTTACAGTAAAAAGATGCACTGTGCTTAATCCTGCTACTCTTCTTCCTACAGAAGGCGATGGTGAACCACATGACTGTGTAGCTGTAACTAATGAAATTTGCAACCCAAGACCTGATTTACAAGATATTCCTTGATATTCCTTCTGCAGAATGCAGAAATGGAAGTGTTTGTAGATGGATCAGCATTCAGGAACAAACAAACAGGCCAAAATTGCGTAGGGTATGCCGTGGTAACTGCATATGGTATATTAAAATCAGAGCCACTTCCTAAACATCTATCTGCACAAGCAGCAGAGCTCATTGCTTTAACAGAGGCATGTAAACTTGCTGAGGGTAAAACAGTCACTATATATACTGACAGTCAGTTCGCTTTTGGGGTAACTCACGATTTTGCAACACTGTGGAAGCACAGGGGGTTTCTTACATCATCAGGGAAGCCCATAGCGCATCACGGCCTGATTTCTGACCTCCTGAAGGCAATCCTTTTACCTAAATCGATTGCTGTTTGTAAATGCGCAGCTCACACAAAAAACAATGATCCAATTTCACAGGGAAACTCAAGAGCAGATGCAGCAGCAAAGACAGCGGCATCGAGACCACCTAATGACAATGTTAAGATGTGCATGACTAAATCTTCTGTTCCAACAGCTGATTTACAGGATTTGCAGACACAAGCTACCCCAGCAGAAAAGCAAGACTGGTCGAAGGCTGGGGGAAAAGTGAGGAATGGGGTATGGTACGGCCCCAATAACAAACCTTGTTTACCAAAAGCTTTATTTCCTCATTATGCAAAATTGACACATGGTAAGGACCATGTTTCAAAAGGGGGAATGGCTGATAGTATATCTCTGTGTTGGTATACTAGAGGCTTTACAAATTACTGCCAAAAATACTGTGAAAAATGTGTAATTTGTGCGACTAATAACATAGGGAGAGGAATTAAGATCATTCAAAGTGCACACCCACAACCACAAAGGCCTTTTGAACATATACAAATGGATTTCATAGAACTAACACCAAGTGAAGGGAAAAAATATTGTTTGGTATTAGTTGATATGTTTTCTAAGTGGGTGGAAGCTTTCCCTACATCCAAACAAGATGCTAGTGCAGTAGCAAAAGCATTGCTATTTGAGATTATCCCACGCTGGGGAATCCCTGAAAAAATAAGTAGCGACAATGGCACGCCCTTTGTAAACCAGGCTCTCCACCAAGTAGGAGAACGTCTGGGAATAGATTTAAGACAGCATTGTGCATACCACCCAGCTAGTGGGGGTGCAGTAGAAAGAGAAAATGCCACATTAAAGAACAAACTTGCAAAATGCTGTGATGAAACGGGAATATCATGGACCAAAGCACTTCCCATAGTACTAATGTACATGAGAACTAGAGTAAGGGGGAGAGCAAATTTAAGCCCTTTTGAGATTTTGTTTGGCAGACCACCCAATACTGGAATTGGACCAAAACCCATTGCTAGAAATCTAACAGGTCATTGTTAAGATGAAATGTTGTGTTATTGTGCAAAACTCTCTGCTGTTTTATCTCAAGTACAGGCCCAAGTGAAAGAGGCCTTGCCACAACCAGCAGAGGGAATCCTGCATAACCTGAAGCCAGGGGACTGGGTAGTGGTAAAAGACTTCAGGAGAAAGAGTTGGAGGGCTAGAAGGTGGCTGAGACCGTTCCAGGTGCTCCTTGTGATGCAGACAGCTGTTAAGGTAGCGGAAAGAGCAACATGGATACACGCCAGCCACTGTAACCGCGTCCCAGAACCAGAGAATCTGAAGAGAGAGCACGTAGAGGTCAACAAGGGTGAACAGTGAAGTGATAGTAACCTCTCCTGTAAACCCCAACAGACCTTCATCTGCACGCAAAGTGCATGGGTCAGAAGAACCAACTAGAGTGACAGGAACAACGCAGAATCACAACTCTCCACTCAAGTTCATCACAAGAACAAGTACACAGTTACATCTGTAGCCAACAAGTGAGAAAATTGTAGGGTATCAAAGTGAATTTATGTAGTAGCATATGGGAACTTTAAGAGTAACCTAAGGTTAAGAGTATATTGTAACTAATGACAGGATAGAAGACTGATTTAAGGGATAGAAAATATCAGTGACTGAGAGTATTCACATTCCAATTCAATTCAATTCAATTCAATTTTATTTATATAGCGCTTTTAACAATGGTCATTGTCTCAAAGCAGCTTCACAAAAATTAAAGAAATTTAACAAAAAAAAAATAAAATAAAATAATAATAATAATTATAGAAAAGAAAATAATTGGAAGTGTGTATGTGTGAGAAAAATGTGCAGATAATGATAATGAGACGAATGAATGAAATTTCTCTGATGAGCAAGCCAAGCGTGACGGCGACGGTGGCAAGGAAAAACTCCCTGAGATGGCATTAGGAAGAAACCTTGAGAGGAACCAGACTCAACAGGGAACCCATCCTCATTTGGGTGATAACAGATAGAAATGATATAGCATCTTGTGTGTTGTGCAGGTGAAAATTCAATATGACAGAAATTATTTAAATTGACATGAAGACCAGTTCAGCATAGGGACGAGTCAGTAGGTGCAGAGGGCAGATGAGGTCTGGATCACTGGAAGCACAGGAGCAGCATGTGTAGCTCCAACCATCATAAAGCTGAATCCAGTTGGAGCTGGTCCTTCTCTGGATGCCTCAGGAACCTCGCAGGGTCGGCCTTTGTCTACTGAGGCTGTCAAAATCTCCCGATGCCTCGGGATGGGTAGAGAAACACAAAACAGATGGGGAGAATTAGCGTAGTTGCCATTCGGTATAGGTGTACTGGAGTATGAGTACTGGGATGAGTTATGTGTATGCCAGATTAAAAAGATGCGTCTTGAGTCTACTTTTGAACTGAGAAACCGTGTCTGCTCCCCGAACACTGTCTGGAAGGCTATTCCAAAGCTTTGGAGCTAAATATGAAAAAGCCCTACCCCCTTTTGTAGATTTTGAAATTCTGGGAACTACCAGAAGTCCGGAGCTTTGTGATCTTAAGGCGCGTGGTGGATTGTAGCGCATCAGAAGACTGGTTAGGTATGTGGGAGCTAAACCATTTAAGGCCTTGTATGTAAGTAATACTATTTTGTAATTTATTCTAAACTGAACAGGTAGCCAGTGCAGGGATGATAATATTGGGGTTATATGATCATATTTTCTGGATCTAGTGAGAACCCTGGCAGCTGCATTTTGGATTAACTGAAGCTTGTTTATTGAGGATGCAGGACAACCACCTAGTAATGCATTACAATAGTCCAGTCTGGAGGTCATGAATGCATGAACTAGCTTTTCTGCATCAGATACGGATAAGATGTTCCTAAGTTTAGCAATATTTCAAAGATGGAAAAAGGCTGTTTTTGTGATATTTGAAATGTGATTTTCAAAAGACAAGTTACTGTCTAATATTACGCCCAGGTCTTTTACTGCTGAGCTGGTAGTAACAGTACATCCTTCTAAGCGCAGGCTGAATTGTGAAAGCTGTTGTGTGCTGGTTTTTGGGCCAATAAGTAATATCTCTGTCTTATCTGAATTTAATAAAAGAAAGTTATTGGTCATCCAATCTTTTATGTCCTGGACACACTCAGTTAATCTAGACAACTTAGGTATTTCGTCTGGTTTAGTTGAGATATATAATTGGGTATCATCAGCATAACAATGGAAACTAATCCCATGTCTTCTTATGATGTTACCCAAGGGAAGCATGTATATTGAGAACAACAGAGGTCCTAAAACTGACCCTTGTGGGACCCCATATTTCACTGGCATTACACCAGACGGTTCTCCATTTAGATCTACAAACTGGTAGCGATCAGACAGGTAAGATCTAAACCATTTTAATGCCTGTCCCTGAATACCTATATAATTTTGTAAGCGATCTATGAGAATATTATGATCTATAGTGTCGAATGCAGCACTAAGATCGAGCAGGACTACCAATGAGATGCAGCCTTGGTCTGAAGCTAAAAACAAGTCGTTTGTAATCTTAACTAGTGCAGTTTCTGTGCTATGATGGGGCCTGAAACCTGACTGAAATTCTTCAAGGATGTTGTTATCCTGCAAGAATGTGCAAATTTGAGCTGATACTACTTTTTCTAGTATTTTTGATATGAACGGAAGGTTTGAAATCGGTCTGTAATTTGTTATTTCATTCGCGTCCAAATTAGATTTTTTAAGAAGCAGCTTAATAACTGCTAACTTGAAAGGTTTAGGGACGTGACCTAGATGTAATGAAGAATTAATAATGTTTAGAAGTGGCTCTCCAACCGTAAGCATCACTTCTTTTAAAAATCTGGTTGGGATTGGGTCTAACAGGCACGTTGTTGATTTAGCCGAGGTGATGAGTTTATACAGCTCTTCCTGTCCTATACCTGTAAAGCAGTGAAAATCTAAATGTGAAGCTATAGGCTGAACTGGATCGTGAGATACTATTAGAGGTTGAACCTCCATTATTTTCTTCCTGATATTATTGATTTTTTCATTAAAGAAGTCCATAAAGTCTTCACTTCTAAACTGTGATGGGATACTCTCTGCGGGCATCTTAGGTTTTGTTAGGCGAGCCACTGTACTAAATAAGAACCTGGGATTGTTTTGGTTTCTTGCTATCAGTTGGCTAAGATGCTCAGTCCTAGCAGTTTTTAGAGCCTGTCTATAGCTGCACATACTGTCTTTATACGCAATTCGAAAAACTTCTAATTTAGTTTTCCTCCATTTTCGCTCGAGGTTACGGGTTGCTCTCTTTAGGGCGCAAGTATGACTGTTGTACCACGGTGCCAATGTTTTATCTCTGACTTTTTTTAATCTGATGGGAGCAACAGTGTTCATATTTCTAACAGATTGATAACGTGGGGAGACACAGCTAATCTGTTCTACGGGTAGAGTATATGTCAGGAGGTGATGATCTGTGATATCATCACTTTGAGGTATGGTCTCTATATTAGAGACATCTATACCATGGGATATAATTAAATCTAGCGTATGATTAAAGCGGTGAGTTGCTCCAATTATATTTTGTTTCACCCCAAAGGAATTTAGTAAATCCATGAATGTGAGTGCTAAAGCGTCGTTAGCATCATCTACATGAATGTTAAAGTCTCCTACTATCAACACTTTGTCAGAGTTAACCAATAGGTCTGATAGCAGATGTCCAAATTCTTTAAGAAAATCGCCATATGGCCCCGGGGGTCTGTACACGGTGGCCAGGGTAAAATATAGCAAGGGTTTATTACGTATTTCATTTAGTGCAACATTCCAGACATTGAATTGACTGGACTGGACGGTAAGAAAAAAAAAAAAGAAGAGAAATCAATTCCAACAACACCCCAAAGTAATCTGGGTGGCCTTAGGAGTAATAATAGTTATGGTTATCCTGATATGCTTTACTGAGAACACTGAGAGAAATGGCGATGGTAAAGTATATTTAACAAACTCAAGCCACATGCATTTAACTAGAATAAAGAGAAGAGACAGCATGATAAAAAGGCATAACGCTAATCTCAATAGATGTGCAGGGAATTGGGGATGTGCTCTATCATTAGACATTGCTGATAATATGACAGATATACACAATGGCTCGTGCTGGATATGCCATGCCATGTCCTCGAGCTGGGTAGCACTGCCCCTTAATAATGTCACAGCAGCAGAAGCAAATGCAGACAACACGTCTTGTATTATACCGATAACCACCATGGCCATCTTACAGATATCTGAATACTACAAACAAACAGGGAGGCCAAACCCAGCAGTCCCTGAGTGTAATTATTCCAATAACCTATGTTTAGATGCCCCAGGGAGCTATTGCTCCCCATTGCCTGTTAAGAAATATGAAGACAATTCTACTTATATGGTCCCATGGCAAAAAGGAGACACTTGCGTTGTGCAAGATCAAAGGGAAAATGGGGAACCTGACTTAGGATGGTCTGAGTGCACCACTTACGTTCGTATAACCAATCGTTCAAAAGGTAGGTCACCTAAATGTAGTATAGATGGTAATTATTTTCCAAATGATGGTAATTGCCCGTTCATAGAACTATCGTCAACAAATACAGTAATGTGGGTGTGTGGGTCAGACGCATATGTGACCTTACCTAGTTATTTCAATTGGACAGGCTCATGTTATCCTGCATATGTAACTCCTAGTGTGTCAGTACACACAGAAAATCCGTGGGGGCCACGGATGTCAGAGAATAGAAGAAAAAGAGATGTCCCTATTAAATTTCATGGTTACACTTTAGGAGACCCGTGGACTAGCCCAGGAGCAAATGTAGGCTGGTCACTCTTCCTCGGCGGAGGAACAGCTGTAGCCCTAAACAAGGTAAATGGTTTAGCATACATGTTACTGATACTAAAAAATGACACCGTAAATGTCTTGCAGTTAGTAAATGATGAACTTAAGCAGGTTAGAGAGATCACAATTCAAAATAGAATGGCTCTGGATATTTTACTGGCCGAGAGAGGTGGAGTGTGTAAAGTTCTAAACACCTCTTGTTGTTTCTATATTCCTGACAATCAGCAGAATATCAGCAACATCATAAACCGCATGAAGAAGGCTTTGCAACCACCTCCCCAAGTAGAGTCTTGGATCTCGTGGTTAACGCAATTATGGGGAGGCTGGGGTTATTGGCTGGTTTATAGTGTTTTACCAATTGGGATTATGATCTTGTTAGTCCTCAGTATAACACTCTGAATTTGCAGATGTATACAGGGACTAGTTCTGAACACAGTAAATTATTAAATGTTAAGACAGACTGACAACATAGAATGTAAAACGGACTGGGATGACCCGACTTCTGACAGAGTTCAAAATTCCGGTGACTATCAGTTTGAGATTTTTAGATCATGATATGGAAGAAGACATAATGTAAATCTTTAGAGAAAAATAAAGCATGTATATTTAAGTAGATTGCAGAATTTTTCAAAAATGTTTTTTTGTCAGGGGTCTGTCCCAATAAAGACAGCTGTAGTGTCCTCTGTGTGCATTAGAGTGCTAGTGATGATGTTGTTAAAAACCTAGGTTGGAGAGACAATATCTGATGAAATTTAATTAATGCATAGCTTATTAGTATTGTTTTGAATTGTAGAATTAAAATATTTAGGTTGTCATAGAATGACAAAAGGGGGAAATTGTATTGGAAAATTCATATTTTAATTATGTATTAATTCTATTTGATCCTTGTAGTAAGTGTGTAACGTAGACGTTAGAAGTTTGAACTTGTATGTCGAAGCTTAGAGACACAAGGCCGAGAACAGAATAGAAACAACCTGATTGTAGTTAAAATAAATCAACGCAAGTAATGTCAAAAACAACGCGAGACAAAAACTAATTAACACGCATACAGTTTCTTTTTCCAAAATATAACCCAAATATACCTAGGGTTGGGTATCGTTTGGGTTTTTTTCGATACCGGTGCCAAATCGATACTTTGAAAACGGTACCGGTGCCAAAACGGTGCCTGAACCGATACTTTTAAGCCACAAAATTATAGTGGATGACTCAAGAATTAATTTTTATTGAACAAAAAATGTTATGCTTAAAATGTAACAATATATTAAACGTTTAAAGTATATATGAATATGTAAGCTTCAAATTTTAGCAATTCTTTTGCAGAAATTTCACCATATTTGCCTTTTCTGTCAAAATATGACACCTTTCCTGACTTATTGCCCTGCACAGGACATGTATAGCCTTCTTTACAATGGTAAATGTGGTCACTGTTGTAGTGCTACTAGAGTGCTAAAGTGACTCTAGGAGCCTGTGGCAGGGACTGAGAACAATAACGGACTACAAAGCACCAACATCCGGTATGACGAACGCGGACGCGACTCTGGCAGACGAGCTGAACACATTTTACGCTCGCTTCGAGGCTGCAGCTAAAGACGCTAGCAATGCTAATGCTAACGGCGCTAATGCTAACGGCGCTAATGCTAGCGGCGCTAACGGCTGCAGACAGGAAGACACAGTCAGCACCGGGAACGCGCTCATCATCTCCGAGCACGACGTGAGGAGAGCCTTCAAGAGAGTGAACACCAGGAAAGCAGCAGGACCAGACGGCATCTCAGGTCGTATCCTCAGAGCCTGCGCGGACCAGCTAGCACCTGTGTTCACTGGGATATTCAACATCTCTTTATCTCAGTCGGTGATCCCCACATGCTTCAAAGAGTCCATTATTGTTCCTGTTCCAAAGAAACCACATCCTGCTTCTCTCAATGACTATCGCCCTGTAGCCCTCACCTCAGTAGTGATGAAGTGCTTTGAACGCCTTATCAGAGACTTCATCATTTCTTCACTACCCGACACACTGGACCCACTACAGTTTGCATACCGTCAGAACCGCTCCACAGACGATGCAATCTCTCATCTCCTCCACACATCACTCACTCACCTGGACACTAGGAAAGGGAATTATGTTAAAATGCTCTTCATCGACTACAGCTCTGCTTTTAACACAATAATTCCTTCCACACTCACCACCAAGCTGGAGCACCTGGGACTGAGCTCATCTATATGTCAGTGGATCTCCAATTTTCTGACTGGCAGACCACAGGCAGTAAGGATGGGCGGACATGTCTCAGCTACACTCACTCTCAGCACTGGAGCCCCCCAGGGTTGTGTTCTGAGCCCCCTGCTGTACTCTTTGTACACCCACGACTGCGTGGCCACTACCAACTCCACCTCCATCATCAAGTTTGCTGACGACACCGTCGTGGTCGGACTGATCACCAACAATGATGAGTCGGACTACCTAGAGGAGATTGGAAATCTGGAGAACTGGTGCCAGAGGAACAATCTCCTCCTGAACGTCAGTAAGACAAAGGAGCTGATAGTGGACTTTAGTCCAAAGCAGGAGAGGAACTACCAGACCCCCGTCATCAACAGGAGCCCAGTGGAGAGAGTGGACAGCTTCAGATACCTCGGTGTTCACATCACGCAGGACCTATCATGGTCCTGTCACATCAGCACCGTGGTGAAAAAAGCCCGGCAGCGTCTCTACCACCTCAGACGCTTGAGAGACTTTAGACTGCCCTCCAAGGTGCTCAGGAACTTCTACTCCTGCACCATAGAGAGCATCCTGACGGGAAACATCACGACCTGGTTCGGGAACAGCACCATGCAGGACAGACGAGCTCTACAGAGGGTGGTGCGATCAGCCGAGCGCATCATCCGCACTGAGCTCCCTGACCTACACTCCATCTACAGCAAGCGGTGCTGGACTAAGGCCAGGAAGATCATGAAGGACCTCAGTCACCCCAGTAATGGACTGTTCTCTTTGTTGCGGTCTGGGAAGCGATTCCGCTCCCTGAAGGCCAACACAGAGAGACTGAGGAGGAGCTTCTTCCCGCAGGCGATAAGGTCTCTCAATCATCACAACACCACACAGGACTAATAACATCTTTTAAGCTCACAACACTGACTGAACAATCATGGACACATTCATACACACTTGCACTAAATACTCATACATCTGGACAATTGCACATGTCATCTTTCATGCATATTTGCACAACCACTGACACTTTAATACCATATTTCTATATTTTTGCAATATTTTATTATGCCCTTATGCACAGTTAATTTTACAAATTTTACTAGTTAAAATTATTTCTTTAGTATTTCCTTTTTATTGATTATTTATTTTACGTACAAGATTTTATTTTCTTATTTTCTTTTTTTTAAGGTCACTGGCGGTCGTATAAAAGCATTTCACTGCATATTATACTGTGTATGATTGTGTATGTGACTAATAAAATTTGAATTTGAATTTAGTACAGGCTGGAAAGCCATAATTATAAACAGAATCCATGTTACATTAGTTTTTTTTACAAACCGTTTGACTATTTGTTAGCATGAATGTAAGATTAGCATTTTGCTATTAACATTACATTATCCTACTACTAACCTGCGGAAAGGCTGCTGTCGTCATCATAATCAGTGACCCTTTTTTGCTACAGTTGGTGTGACTGGGACTGAGGGTCGTCCACACTGATAGCGCCAGCTGTTGTCCACAAGCTGTTAAACACGGTGCCTCCCTCTGCTTTTAACTTCATTCCGTCTGCCCTCGAATGTTTCATTAGATTTAACGTGTTTCCGCCTTTACACGTAACTGCTGTAAAACATTTGCTGCACGTCGCGGTGTCGGAATCCTTTCTTGTGAAGTACAGCCACACTTTCGACTGTTTAGTTTTAGGCATTTTAACGAGAGTTGTTTACTTTAGCATGCTAAGCTATCGGTAGACCGCCTGCTGCCGTCAGAGCGAGTGTAACGTTAATTACTGCATTCACGTGCATGTCGGATGGTCTCTCATTTCCGGATGATTTGTGCTTTTAATTTTTTTTATTTAATCTAATAAACTATTAATCTACAAAAATATATGAATATAGAGAACAAATATTTCAATCGACAGTTCAGGCATTTAAGTGGCACCGAAATGAGGCACCGAAATTCGCGTTCTGTTTTGGTCCGGTATATACCGGTTCTATAGGTACCGGTGCCGTATTGGCACCGGGTTTCGGTACACAACCCTAAATATACCCCAATTTACTACGTAAATAAACTATAGGTTCAAAAACGTTTTTTGACCAAAGAAGGGAGTACAATAGCAAAAATACTGCTTAACTTACCTTCCTGGAGAGAAAAGGTTAGACGAGCCCCCAGATTGTAAGGTTTTTTTAAAGTTTTGTAGTAGAAGAGGCGAGTTGCTCGGTCTGTCCGCTGTGCTTCGGTAAGCTTTTCTGTCGCCAGGAGAGATTCAGTCAAACACACACACACACACGTTGTCTGTCAGAAAGGTCTCTGTTTATTAACAGCAAAAGATGGGGTTTATATATATTTGACCAAACGCCTGGGCTATAGACATATGTTACTACAAAGAGCATGAACCATTGTAAATGTCCTGGTGAGATCCTGAAGAATCAAAGGAGAGGAAGATAGAGAGGTGTCCGTCCAGAGACAGATCACAAGATGTTGGCTCGAGTTAGGGGGAGAGGGGGAAGGAGACAGAGGGAGATAGAGAGAGAGGGGGAGATAGGGAGAGACATAAAGAGAGTATGGGAAGGTGAGCGTGGGAGCGTTCACACCTTTAAGAACAGATGCAAGAGGAGACAGGAAGATAGCAGCAGGAAAGATTTAACACGTTAATATCAAATCTATGAGGAAGAGAACAAGAGAGTAGAATCAACTCCTTTATATATAAACTTATAAACTTCTTTATACATAAAATAATTCTAACAAAAAATAATGAAGATTTTTAACACTTGAAAATATTTTTGAACAGCAATTTAGTAACTTGAATTACATTTTCACTTGAAATATACAACAACAATAAATTGCAGTGGCAAAAATTTCAAACATTGTAAATGCTCTATGGATTTTTTTAAATTTCAGATCAAATTGCAATCCAGAAAAATTCAAACATTTTTATTGCAACAAGTTTTTTTCAGTTCATGTAATTCAACCTGCCAATTTTGGCACTAATATACTTCCATACGCAGACAGGTAGAGATGAGAAACACATAAGGTTAGCAGGAAAACAGGAAAGCAGTTACAGGCAGGAGGATCATCAAACAGCAGTCACAGTCAAGTTTATTTATTAAGCACAATTAAACTCAACAAAGTGCAGTTACAGTAACAGAGCATGCCAACAGGCAATAATAATAAAATCAAATAAAATAAATAACAAGTCCTCCCTCAGTGCATAATAATGCAAAATAATATAATAAAATAAATAATAAGTAAATAAATACATGGAAAAGAGTTAATAGTCACCTGGTCCTTAGACATATAAGAGTACATAAAGGTCTTAAGGTAAGATTTAAGAATAAGAAAATTAGGGGCGTGGCTGATGTACAGGGGCAGGATTAGCAGGGTTATGGTTAGGGCTGGCTCTTTTGCCTTCGTATTGTCTTTGGCTCGATACCCTACCAGTGCTACTGAATGATTGCACAACGTGCACAGGTATCAGGACCCTTAAACTTAAACATACACGCTGCCAGGTGCAGCACGTTCACGTGCCTTTGCAATGGCGTCCCCTAGTAGCAGCCAGCGGATCTGCACGTTCTGCACAGTGCAGAGTATTATTGTGCGGTTCTGCCCCTCTCAAGACCTGCGTCATTTTGTCTTCCTTTTTACAGTTCTTTGATAGTCACTTAGGATGTTCCTTACAATAAAAAAAAAACATATAATGTGTCTTTCTTCCACTTGTTCTCAAACAAAAAGCATTAAAACCTCAACATTAAAACAAAAATGAGAGAGAATTAAAAAAGAACAGGCATGTGATCAGAAAAAAGTGCATTACAACTGCCACATCAATAAGCAGAAGTCCATGCGATACAACAAGACCTAACGTGTGTCTTTGCTCTTGTGTTGGACCTGATACAAACTGAAAAAAATAATCAAAAAGATTTTAAAAAGGCACTAACAAAATATTTGGTGTGACCACAGATGTGAATATTAAAATCACCAACAATTAAAAACTTTAAAAAAGCATAATTCCAGATACTGATCTGGCCATTAAGAACGCACGTTTCGAGAAAAGAGATCCAGTGACTTGCCGCGACAAGCTGTGAAAATGCCCTTCATTGCCTGTAGGGGGCAGTCGTGTTTCAATATGAAGTATTGTGCGTCTACTGAAGCTGAAAATGTGTGTCTTATGGCGCTTTTCCACTGCATAGTACGACACGACACGGTTCAGTTCTACTCACTTTTGGGGGGTTTTCCACTGGGAACAGTACCTGGTACCTGGTCCTTTTTTAGTAGCACCTCAGCCGAGGTTCCAAGCGCGCCGAACCGTTACCAAAACGTGACGTGTAAACTCCGCTGGTCACCGATTGGCTGGAGAAAATCGTCATTACTGCGTCACTGAACTTGCGACACGAGACACAACAGAACCGCTATATTTAGAAACAGCCAGAGAAGGATCGCACGCACCTTTTTGTATTAACCGTCGGCCTCTTTTGAAACAAACTCCTTAGTCTCGCTGTTAAAAACATCCACATGCCGAGAATGAAGAACACCATGCCGTCGATATGCTCCAGTGTTGTGTGTTTGTTTGTGGGGCGTTTACGATGACGTCACGGCAGTAGAGGCGCCGCGACTAAACGACACGTGAGTAATCCCGCCCACTCTAAAGCGTTACTAAACTGCAGTGGAAGCGCAAACCGAGCCAAACTGAGCCGAACCGAAGTGAGCTGTACTGAACCGTGCTGTGCCGTACTATGCAGTGGAAAAGCGCCATTAGGCGCCCATTGACAGCAAGCGACGGAGCTCATAAACGTGTCGAGCTCAAACTGAAATTCTGTATTCATTCTTCATTTTCTTCTCTCCTTCAATGATGTTACTTCGTTAACTGCGCTTTCTCCATTCAGTATTATAATTATTATTAGTAGTAGTGCTCCGAATTTATTATTATTGTTATTATTATTTTCGCACGTGTGTGCAAAAAGACGAAGTACATAAAAGAATACAAAAATGTATAATATGTTAGCCTAAAACAGCGTGCGGCTTTTTGATCAAAAGCTGGGTCAAAATTCTGTTATTTCAGGTACTTTAATCACACTATTGGGTTGCTTTTGCTACAGTATGAATACTAAAAGAGGTGCATGATTAAACTCAATGTAAAAAAAGGGAAAAAGAAACTTCTCTGTTTCCTCCCCAGACCTTTTGTTCCGGTATTTATGCAGTAAACCAATGGGTGAACACAATGATTTAAGAATAACCACTACACCATTTGATCACCCCGTGATTTTGGAAGTTCTCTTACTTAGACAAGGCAAGGCAAATTTCTTTGTACAGCACTTTTAATACACAATGGTAATTCAAAGTGCTTTACATAGAAGAAAAGAAATAATCATAAAATTAAATAAAAGATAATAGCAATAAAACTTTTTAACGAAAAAATTTTAAAATTTAATTTAAAATAAAAATAAAAACAGTTTGCAATGAAACTATAAACTAATTTAAATTAATTAAAACATAATATAAAAATAAAACAGTTTAAGATATTAGAAAAACAAAATAATGCAAGAAAAAAATACTTAGAAATCATGGAGGGTCTACAATTTTCAGCGGAGGTGCATTTCCACTGTGAGAGACAGAATCTACACAAAAGTAAAATCCGGAAATCACATTTTATGATTGTTTAATAATTTATTTGCTCTTAGAGCCACCTTGTCTCCCACTCCGGAGTCTCAGGTCTTTAGAAGTGCATGAATCTCTGAGTTAATCCACGGTGGGGTTTAAAATGATGTTCTTGGAGGCAGTGACATCATCTGTGCACTTGTTGATGAAGCAGTCGCCATAAGTCACAGCCTCCCTGAACAGGTTTTCACCTGCTTCACAACTGTTTTTGAATGCCTGATGAGTGGTGTGTATGCTGTAATTAGCATAACAAATATGTGGTCTATGTAGCTGAGTTAGGGCGGGGCTCTGCCCGATATGCACCCGGGATATTTGTGTAAACAATATTCCGTGTGTTTCCCCTTCTCATTGCAAAGTCAGCATACTGTACACTCCGATTACAAGTACAGTGGTGACTTCCTGCGGTAAATAAAAAGGTCTGCATCCAACATTCACAAACTCCACCAGCGATAAGCAATAGCACAGAGTTCTTACACCATTCTGTGTTAACACAAGCTACCACCGCAAGTCTTGTTGGACAGAGCTGCGTTTCTGTCAGCACAAAACAAGACTAGTCCGTCTAACTGAATGGCAGCATCAGGAACTCAGTTGCTGAGCAATGTTTACGCCAATTTCTGTTCCAGGGAGCAGACACAGGAGAGAATGATGGATGGGAGAACCAGCTAGGATTTGTTTTTAGCCTAGCAAAGACTCCCGCCTGGTTGTCACGCTTTCTCTTTCTTGCGCACTGGCATCAGGTAACAGCAAGGACTGGCGGCCTGGTCCCCGCAGTAAGCCGAGGTCACAGCTCTTCCTGTATGTTGTTTACTGTGTTACTGAGTTCCAAAAGTGTCTGACTGTGATATATACTGGTTGCTCCCATGTCCAGACATCCTGTAAAAATGGTTTACAACACTTAATCAACAAAGATTGCACCATTTTGGATCCGGACAGGCCGTTGCAATCTATTGCCATGTCACCATCTTCTTGGGGCATCGACACGTGTTAATGACTGCTTTGTGACCACTTCAGATTTGGGCTTGCACCTTTAATCCTGTTTGTGCCCTTAAATACATTACATACATCTCTCTAATGCTTTTTCTCTACTCAAAGTGTCCCCCAGTGATTTTGTTTGAAATTATCTCGAAAAGTGCCACGACACAGGACCCTAAAGCTTTCTGGAAAGATTGTGGCTGACCCCTCCCACCAAACTTTTTGTAATACTACCCTCTAGTAAGTTGTGGTCCTTCAGAACTAAATCAACTCACCACAAAAACAGCTTCTTTCCAAATACAGTTGTCCTGATGAACAAGACCCCCACCCCCTACACCCTTTTATGTCTTTTTTTTTTTTTTTTAACTTTCTCTGTGCGCACTACATACAAATATTTATTGTTGCCCACTTTTTTTTGCACAAATTACACATTCACCCTGGCATGCACAAGACACACACACACAAGAAATGCACTGTTTGGTATACTACAGGATACAGACTTTTCACCTTATGTACTGTTTATATTCAGTATAGGATTAATGGAACATATTATATATAACATGCATGTACTGTAGTACAACCATAGTGTGTGTGTGTGTGTGTGCGCGTGTGTGTGTGTGTGTGTGTGTGTGTGTGTGTGTGTGTGTGTGTGTGTGTGTGTGTGTGTGTGTGTGTGTGCGCGTGTGACAAAGACAAATTTCAGGTAAAGGAAACTTATTTTCTGCACAGAACCACAAATACCAGCTACATGAACAGGTAAAGCTCTGCCTCTGTGGTTTGTAACTTCCTGCTCTTATACAGGAAACTGTAAAACATATGAATTGAGCATTGAAGACTGAAACATATCGCCTGACAAGGTTCCTAAATAGTTTCACATCTACAGTATAGGGGCCATTTATTATAAAAGTATATGAGGTGTGTGTAAACTAGTAAACTGGACCTGACCACAGGTAGGAACATCTCATTTCAGGTTTTGCTTACTGCACTGTTGCCTTGTTGCTCTGGGTGACATGTTATCCACATTTTATATGAAAGGACATGTGGCAGTAGTTTTAAAGTTTGGTCTAATCTTGGTCATGTTTTCCAGTCTAGAACGTATCACAGGTGTAAAGAAAAGGTAGAGAAAAGAAGATTGGACATGAACACAACACAGATAGTGAGTCACACACGCTATTCATCATTACTGAGTAAAAATTATTTACTGAGTAACCTATTACATTTAATATTAATGCTTCACTTATCTGAAAATCATATTTTTCACTTGCTGACAGCAAACAGAACGTCATGGACACACCTTGAGATTCCGTTACAAATACAAGAAATATGTAGTGGACTGTAATGAGTCTATGGCCATCCAACAGAGACTTCAGACAAACATACACTTTAATGCCATCTGTAAGAAAACCTGTAAGGGAAGAAACAAGGACGTGATCATCCTGAGAGATCAGATGCCCAGAGCTGCCGTGGCACCACATTTCCCCTGCAGTCTGCTGAACCACGACGAGCTCCTGGACATCAGCTTCATCAGATCAGGTGGAAACTGTGGCACAGTGAAGACACAGAAACTTGCTGCTCACTCACCGGAAAATATGGTCTGTTTCTACATCAAGGCCAGAGGAGAGAAAAAAATCCGTACTGTGCTGAAAAACAATGAACTCAAACGAATCGTAGATTACGTGTGTGTGTATGCAATGAAAGGGGAAATGGTGAAAGAGGCGCTGAAGCGTGATGGGCGATTTAACAAAGTGATTTTCAGGAAAGGGGCACTCTATGGGCAGGAAACTGAGAACACAGCGAGTCTGTCTAATCTCGTTGATCATCTGAATGGAGAGCAGTTTCAGATCATCGTCTCTCCTCATCAGACAGGCAGCCAGGAGTCGAGTCAGGAGTCGAGTCAGGAGATAAGTACAGAGTTTATGATGGCTTATGAGAGTGAAAGTGCAGATGCTAAAATTCCTCAAAAAACAAACCCCATCCAAGTGTCCACAAGTACTAAACAGAAAGAAACAGTGATAAGGCTAAAAGAAAATAAGTCTAGAAAATACCCCGAAACAAAAGAGATCCCAAACACACAGGAGATCGTGAACCTTCTGCAAGAGCAGCACACAGATTTGTTGAAGACACTGAAAGAACAGGAGAACCTAAAGAATAATGGTGACGTGAAGAGGTTCTTCAGAGTGGAGTTTGATAAAAGTGTTCAGAGTTTTTCGGAGGTGAAAATGGTTAAACAGTTGATGGTGTTGTCCGACTCTGTCTGTCAGATCCGCGTTGATGGTTCGCCAATTGGAACCGGATTCCTGCTCTTTAAGAGGTTTGTCCTCACCAACGCACATGTTGTTAGAGACTTATTCCCCTGTATACCAGGACTGCAACGCAATCTAACAGCTGTGTTTGGATTTGAAGCTCTGAACTTTGTAGGAAATGTGATACCAGTAGAGCAGAACCTTGTTTCTTCCTTTGAAGGAAAAGATTACATGGGGAACTATCTGGACTTTGCTCTGCTGGAACTGAGCAGTGATGTAGAACTTGGTCTTCCTGAATTGCTAAGGTGCTATAGCACTCCCCCAACCAGGGGTGGTGTCTGCATAATTGGACACCCAGGGGGAGGAGTTAAACGAATGGACCCCTGTTTTATTATTGCAAATGAGGACATTCCACAAGCAGTAGAGAGACACCTTGAAAAGACCCCAAACCTTCATGTTTTTCGTGTTATAACAAAACAATGCCTGGCTGATGATTGGGCAATCCATAAATCCCAGATCACTTATAATTCCTGTTTCTTCCATGGATCATCTGGTTCACCAGTGTTTGACAAAGACTGCAAATTGATTGGCATTCACACCGGTGGATATAAACCTAAGGGGAGTGTAGAAAAGGAAACCCCCACTGTGATGGAATACGCTCAGCCAATGTTCCCCATTCTGGAGCAGATCCTAATACAGTGCGAAAATCATGGAACTGCTGATGAAGTCCAAGGTCTTAAGCAAGCCATCCAAAAAATGTTTAATCCTGAAACGGACGATTCTGTGATGGATTGGGAAGCCGTCAAGGGTGGACCCTCCCCTTAAGTGTCCTGGGATAGGCTTCAGGCCCCCCTCTAACCAGACGACTCTATATGCAGGATAAGGTCGTATGGATGATGAGTAAGAAATGGAAACAACAGCTACAGAGAAATCACGAGGCTACACTGAAAAAAATTATCTTTTGAATTTACTTGATTTTAATGTGTACATCGGTCCCATATCATCGTAATGTGGCCAAATTACAAATATTTTGCCTGCTAAACCAAAGTATTTCATTCATGTTAAACTTGTGTGAAAGAATCATGTTGACTTAACATAATCTTTATCATTTACTGTAATAGCAATTGATTGTGTAATTGAATTATGTCTATGATACTCCATTATCATTGAAAAGTCTAACAATTTCTTAGTGCTTACATTATTCAAATGTTTAATGTAATTTTAATAAAAAAAAAATAATCAGTCAAATTAATTTTATTAGGTTCATTTAACTTATTTACTACAGCTGTGTCCAACATCATTTAATACTGTTAACATAAATGAATAGCATCGGTACAACTCACGTAAATAAAAATTTCCAGCCCTGATCAACAGAATTCTGTGAAGGAAGGAAGCAGAAGACAAACGGGATAAAACAAAGATGTTTATTTTATATTTAATGATTTACACCAGCAGCAACTTACTAATGAGGTCTCAATTTGAAAAGATGTACAAAACATAAAACACCGCAAATAAGTATTAATCATAGAAAAAAAAATTTAACACCAACAGAAACGTTTTGTACTTTATAACTGTACGTTATGACTTTTAAATATGACCGTTAGATCCGGTTGGTCAGGAAACTCCTGAAGTCAGATGCAGACACACTTTCAGTCACAAACTGCTGTGAAAAAATACAGAGATAGATATTCAATTACAATTCATGATACTTAATTTAGCAAATGAACAATATTTATACTTTGTTCCTCTCACTTCACAACTCATGAGAACAGACCGAAACCAGAACCGAACCGCAGATTAAACACGCGCATATAACCGTCGGTATTTTAAGTGTGATTAAAAATACAAGAAATATCTTAAACTAAAATAACGTGACTAAACATCGCTAAACAACAGGTGACATTTATGTTCAGTATTTCGTTTCTATTCAGAAAGATGGGAATTAATTCCTGCTGACCTTTTCCACACGACCGCCAAACGCTTGTCTTCTCAACACACTGTGTTCTCTTCTCGCAATGTTTACTCTGATATTTCCGGTTTTCTTAGTGACAAGAGCTCTTTGGTTTATCTCAACATGATCGAATCTAATACATGTTAAGTTGTTAAATTTCATGCAAATACAACAGTTTATTCATGTTTATCTTGGAAACATGAAATTATTATGTACAAAACACATATTACATTTTAGTACATGTAACAGGTAGCCATGTTCCTTTTTTTCAGTGTAATGAAAGATATCATTACTCCCAATAATGACATTAATGACATCAGGTTACAGAGCTTTCTTCTTTAACATTTGAAAGAAAAACTCCTGAATTGCATCACTGTATAAAACTGAACAATAAACCCTGGGATGTTGAGTCCTGAAGTATTTAAATGTAATGAGGAGCAAAAGCAGATCAATAAATAAGTGATTCAATTACAATGAATCAACAACCAGAAATCACCAGCCGCATTTACACAGACGATATTTTTGCACTTCATAAACGGACCTTATGACTCAGTCACCTCTTTGATTGGTTAGAAGCTTTATTATGAAATGTGAGCAAATCAGAACTCCTTCCTCAGCCAGACAGCTAGTGGGGGAAAGTAAAGAGAAGTTTACTGATCAGAAGCAGAATTTCCCCCCTGGAAACATGTAATGTGGGTCAAACCTGTGGAGGAAGAATATATTTAGTCCAACAAGAGAGAAAAGATCAGATTAAGTTTAAATGCATAATATTTACCTACTGAATGGATTATCAAGTCTATAACTTCAGTTATACCCAAAGGAGAAGCAAATCTTTACAGGAACAGAAACTAATTTTAATTTCCCAAATATCAAACAAACACTAGCCGTCATTTGTTTCTTCACATGTTATTGACTCCTGGCTGCTGCGTGAGAGATGATTAACCAACCAGGTTCAGGGATTTTTTTTGTTTTCTGACTGAAAGCTGCTCGTTTTGGAGCTAAAATCTGGTGAGTAATTAGATTATAGCAGAAGAATAGATCAGATTTTAGAAATATGTGTGAGGGTTGCCCACTAGAGGGCAGTGTTTTTAGTTTGTAGTTTTGTTCCTAGACTCAGTTTCCCAGAAGGCTCCTCAGTCAGGTGACGTGGATGCTCACCTGAACTGAGGAGGCTCATTAGCATTGCTATAAATACCTGTTTGTTCTGGGGAACTGGGTTGAGCATTAAAGTAATATAATTTCTGTTCTGTTTTGATTATAGTTGGCCTTTGGTTTCAGGAGCACTTTAAGTTAAGTTTGTTTATATTGAGATGTCCTTGTCTTTGTGTCTCCTAGCAGGATTAGCCTCTAGGAGAATTAGCCCTTTGTGTTTACCCTTCTGTGTAAGTAACCCCCATTGCATGTTTAGTTATTAGTCTGTTTAAATACTAATGAGGGTGATACTAACATGTTTAGATCTTAGTCTGTCTAGTCTTTGAGCCTGTCTAGTCTCCTTGTCTGATTAGCTCTTAGTCTGTTTAGGTACTAACATCTTTAGTCACTAACCTTTAGAGTTCTTAGTCTGTTTTCATACCTAGTCTGCTGTGTACCTTGTCTGTTCAATCCCTTGGGTCTCAGGCTACTAGCCTGTTTAGCCATTAGTCTGATTAGCTATGAGCTAGCTTAGCAGCTAATGTGCAGAACAGGTGGTAGACCTAGCCAAGCCTGTCTCGTTTGTTTATCCCTTGCATGCATAGTCCCTAATGTTTAGTCCGTTAGGCTGTTTCGTGTGTCTTGTCCAGTTTGTATCCCATGTCTGTATTGTGTATCAATGTATGTAATCCCTAGTCTTATGTCTAAGTGTTTGAGTTCTGTTTCTTATGCTCCAAGTTTAAGCCAACTTCCTTAGTTCATGTTTTGTTCATGCTTGTTTGAATTATTCATTAAAGACTGTTTGTTTCACTGCATCTCCTCTGCGTCTATGCCTCAACACCAAGCCCACAGTCCAACATTCAGCAGAACGTGACAATATGTATCATGTTCTTCTCTTAATTACATTAAGAGACGATTAATAAATTTCACACTAACAGACTTCAGACAATTTTAATGCCTAATCTTTTTTTTTTTTTGTATTTTAATCCGTTAGAAAACCTGGAAATAAGGAAGTGATCATCCTGAGAGAGCAAATGTCCAGAGCTGCTGTGGCACCACATTTCCCCTGCAGTCTGCTCAACCACAACGAGCTTCTGGACATCAAATGGAAACAGCGGCACAGTGAAGACACAGAAACTCCCTGTTCTCCCACCTGAAAATTTGGTTTGTTTCTACATCAAGGCCAGAAGAGAGGGGAAAAAATTGTGTTAAACAATGAACTGAAAAGAATCGTGGATTACCTGCCCTGTAAAAAAAGATACTAATTTTAAGCTGAGTAGTTTTCCCTTATTAAAAACTGTATATAATCTGTAAAATTAGACATTATCTGTAAATTAATAAGCCAAGTTTATATATTTCAATAATGAAAATTGCATTTTTGTTCACATTTTTACAAAAAAAAAAAACCCACCATATTATTTGTGCTGTATTTTCTCTGCTTTCGTAAACTGTGTACAGCACTATATAAAATGGAAATTATTACTTTTAAGTATGTACTGTAACTATTTAGATAAAGGTTAATGTAAATACCAAAAATATTTTTTTACATAATAAAAATGTAATTTGGAGGTAAATCGTATTACTTTTATATCACTTTATCAAGCCTTTTTTTCCCCATGACAGTTTAAAAGAAGAGGAAGTGGCACAGGTAAGGCAGCAGAACCTCCGCACGTATCTGCTTCATACCCTCACAGAATGTGAATCTGAAAATGTTCGAGACTGATACTCAGATACCCATGCACACAGTGTGAACCCCAAAAATATATATTGTTTTGATATTTGTTCTGAAGTCTACATGATGTCCTCAAATATAATTAAAATAAAAGAGATATATGGAATCAGATCAGTTTCAGAATTCACACATAAATGTCATAGAAATTCAGAAATGTATTTTGTGATTTTATGTATTTACAGACTGACAAACTTGCATTTACAAACCGCTCGCTATTGGTGAACATCTCTGCATGAGTGTGTAGATTTTTCAGACTTTCCTGATGTGGTTCGATTCAAAGATGCATTTTATCAAAAGGGCATTCCCGGCAGCCTATCACATGTCTCCTAGAAATTTACATGAACAGAAATTTGAGGGTTTGAGAAGGAGAATTACGTCATGGCATCGTGACTAAAGCTGTGATTCGATTGGCTAATGGTACCCTGAGAAGTACACTGCACTGCACAGCCATGTTAAGTGTGATTCCAAATGCAGGGAGTGAACCTGCTCAGTTCAAAGGGAACCGTTATGGTGTAGTGAACAACTGAACAACGGGTCTTCACTGGAAATAAGTTTCCCATCAGTCATTGCGCCTTGCTGGAGCGTGAAAAAGAATGAAACTCAAAAATGTATTCTTATCATGTATATAATTAATATCATTATTATAGAGGATGACTTCATATAAGTATAACACAATAAGAACTGTAATTAATGTTATATTTTAACTTAATAAAAGAAAACCTATTTAATTAATAAATTATTACTACATCTTTTAATTAAATTATTTATTCACAAATTATACACATTTCAGAAGTATACTTGTAAAGGTATCAGTTGTTGTTTTAATAAATAGTCAATATGCATTTTCAGTAGTGTGAAATGTACACAGTAACAACAGTAACAGGTATTGAGATGTCTACGTTACCAGGGTAACGCACAGAGGACAAATGTGATCTTTCCACTGAAAATAAAGGACACGAGCCGTGGAAAAGACTGGAAGAAGCTATGATGGGCACAGGAACCATTTTATATAAAGTATATTTTAGAAATTAAATATTATATATACAGAGCCAGACAAAAAATGTATACTGTACATACTTCAGGAAAAGAAAAACATAAAACTACAGTATCTTAATACAAAATTTATTGCTATATGTTATTGCTGAGCATCACGTGAGCACAACTGAGCCGATGGTTCTTTTCTCTCTCTTTCTCTCTCTCTCTGTCTCTCTGTGCATGCGTGGCGTGTAGAGCGCGCGAGAGCGATTGGCGTTTTGCCAATTTTCTTTTTGTGCATTTTTTCTTTCGCCAATTATTACATCCTTTGGCTTTATATACTTTGTTGTGTGAGTGTGTGAGTGAGTGTGTGTGTGTGTGTGTGTTGCTGGAGCATGGCGGCTCCGGACACACAGCGGTATGAGAGTTTGACTTGCCGGCATGGTGTGCGCGTGGTGTGTGTGTGCGCATGGTGTGTGTGTGCGCGTGGTGTGAGCGCGCGGCGAGTTTAGAACAGTGTGTGTTGGCGGTTGGTGATGTGGTGGGACACGAGAACATCGTCTCTGCTTCCCGCATGAACAGTGCTGTTGTTGTTTTTGTAAATAGTGTTGAAAAAGTGATTAAAATAGTCCAAAACGGAATGAGTGTAAATAATGAGCACATACTGGTTTCTCCCCTGAGCTCCCCGGCTAAGAAAGTAGTTCTGTCTAATGTCCCTCCTTTTATATCAGACAGTGTGATAGCAGCAGAACTGTCCAGATACGGACGCCTGGTCTCCCCCATAAAGAAAATCCCCCTTGGCTGTAAATCCCCTCTGATTAAACACCTGGTATCTTTTAGGAGAGTTGTTTTTATGATTTTTAAAGAGGGTGTCGAAGAGCTAAATGTCATTTTTAAATTCAGAGTCGAAAGTTTTGACTACAACATCTTCGCCTCCTCAGACACCGATATTAAATGTTTTAAATGTGGTGCAATGGGACATCTCGTCCGTGCCTGTCCTGAAAGACAGAGCGATCCCGATGCTCCTGTGCGACCCGGTCAAGACGCGACCGTGCCGGCCGTGGCCGTCTCCCCTACGACTACGGCTCGGCCGTCCGCTGAGGGACCCGGAAATGCTGCTGAACCAGTGCCCAAAGAGAGCGAATCCCAAGCCCAGCCTGCAATCCAAGAGCCTACTGAAACAACGTCGACACCACAAGCAACGTACTCGACTGAACCGGATCGAGGGGAACCCAACGTGACCCAACCGGTGCCGGAGAGGCCGAGCACGGCCGATAAGGTCACAGAGGGCTCGGGTGCAGCGCTGGAGTCACCTGTCCTCTTGGCGATGGGTACAAGGGCGAAGAGTCGCCAACTGGAAGCAGCAGCCACCGCACTGTCACAGGGGGACGAGGCGGACATAGAGATGGAAGAGGAGCCCCTCTTCAAAACACCTAAAAGGAAAAAAGACCGCAAGGGAGGAGGAAAAAAACTCCCCAAAAAAGACACAGAAACAGAATCAGACAGTGACGGATACATTTCGGACTCTGTGCTGATTCTCACTCCTGAAGAAGAGAGAATGCCAGTGATATACAGCGAGGAGTCCATACATATTTTCCTAGAAAAGACAAAAGGAGGCTCAAAAATCAAACTGGAAGATCACTTCCCAAACAAGAGACAGTTCATGCATGATGTTAAGTACTACAAAAAACACAAAGCTTTCGTTGACCGGGAAATATTCAGGATAAAGAAATGGATCACTAAAATAAACAAAGAACTCGCTGAGGAGGACTTCTATGAATGATTTTACCTCTCTGCTGAACACTGGTATGTTTTATTTCTTTCTTATATTTAAGACTGTTTTTTTTATCTACACACCTTTTAATGAATGAAGTAAACATTGCGAGCTTAAATATTAATGGAGCAAGAACATACGAAAAAAGAGCTAAACTATACGAACTATTAAAGCAGAAGTACATTGATGTGGCTCTACTGCAGGAGACCCATAGCGACTCCAAAAACTCTGCGGACTGGACAAAAGAGTGGGACGGTCTCGCGATCCTGAGCCACAACACACCACTGAGTGCTGGAGTCGCACTGCTCTTTGCTCGCAATTTTATACCGAACTCTTATACAATAGAAGAATTTTTAAACGGGAGGCTTTTAAAAGTGAGAACTTTTTATGAGAATGAAGTCTTTGTTTTTATTTGTGTGTACACTCCCACCAAGGCAGTAGAGAGGATGATGTTTTTAGACAAACTAAACGACGTCATTAATGACTGTAACTCTGCTGATATTTTAATTGTGGGTGGGGATTTTAACTGCACAACTGACAATCTGGACAGAAATCACAAAGAACCTCACATGGCCTCCCGTAAACGCATGTGGGAGATGATGGAGGCCCAGGACTTAAGTGACATATGGAGAAACCTAAACACAAAACAAAGACAGTACACCTGGGCCCATTCCGTAGATAACACACTCTCTCTGGCTAGACTCGACCGATTTTATTGTTTTAAACATCAACTGTCTTCTTTTACGAAATGTTTTATTTCCCCAGTAGGCATCTCCGACCATAGCATGGTGCAGTGTACAGTCAGTAGGAAAAACCTAAAGCCTAAGAGTGCCTACTGGCATTTTAATACTGTACTTTTAGAAGATGCCAATTTTATTGAGTCTTTTACTTATTTATGGGCCAGTCTTAAATCACAAAAAGCAGATTTTAGCTCTCTACAGCAATGGTGGGACCTAGCTAAAGCACAAACTAAAGTTTTTTGTCAACAGTACACTCTCAATGTCACAAAAGACATTGTTAGATCAATGAGAGCTCTAGAGACCGAAATAGTGGAACTCCAGAGTTTGGAGACCACAGGAAATCGAGGAAATATTGAAACCCTCAAAAACAAAAAAGCCATAATGAATGACCTGCTGGGTACTGCAGTACAGGGGGCGCTGGTCCGCTCACGGTTTAAATATGCTACGGAAATGGATGCTCCTTCCAAGTTCTTTTTCGGTCTAGAACAAAAAAATGGACAGAAAAGAATTATACATGCTGTGCGATCAGAATCGGGGGATCTCGTATCAGAGCCCACTGAAATTCGCAAGCAGACAAACAGCTTCTACTCAAAGCTGTATAGTAGTGAGTGGTCAGATGCACATGCAATGGAGGAGACCTTTTTAACAAACCTGCCCAAATTGTCAGACCAAACGGCCTCAGATATGGCAACAGAACTGACACTGGCAGAGATTCAGGAGGCCCTCCAAGGTCTGAAGAACGGGCGCGCGCCAGGTATAGACGGTCTCCCTGCAGAGGTCTACAAGGCGTTGTGGGCAGTAATAGGACAGGATGTAGTAGAGGTGTTGCAGGACAGCGTGAAAGGAGGAAAGCTCCCGGTGAGCTGCAGGAGGGCTGTCCTGACCTTACTGCCAAAAAAGGGAGACCTGACGCACCTGGGAAACTGGCGCCCGGTATCACTGCTGTGCACTGACTACAAACTACTCTCAAAAGCATTGGCCTCAAGACTGACAAAGGTACTGGAGCAGATCATTCATCACGACCAGACGTACTGCGTGCCTGGTAGGTCTATCTTTGATAACATACATTTAATTCGCAATATTTTGGACGTCTCTAGACTTTTGGATTTAAAGACTGGTCTCATTCTGCTGGACCAGGAAAAGGCTTTTGACCGGGTTGAACATAGATATTTGTGGAAGGTGCTGGAAAGCTTTGGGTTCAACCCAGGTTTCACAGCTATGATCAAAACATTGTATAGTGACATTGAGAGTGTACTGAAGGTTAATGGTGGTTTATGTGCTCCTTTTAAAGTACACAGAGGCATTAGACAAGGCTGCTCTCTGTCAGGCATGCTATATTCTTTAGCAATTGAACCTCTTTTATGCAAACTGAGAGATCAGCTTTCTGGTTTTAATATACCTCATTTTAATATTTCAACCTGTCTTTCAGCCTATGCCGATGATCTAGCTGTAATGGTCAACACACAGACAGATGTGACTTTTTTAACCGACGTTTTAGAAGATTTTAAGATCTTATCATCGGCTAAAATCAACTGGAACAAAAGTGAAGCCATTTTAGTAGGAGAATGGGGAGGCGAACAGCCCACACTACCAGGGGGTTTAACGTGGAGAAAGAGCGGTTTTAAATACTTAGGTGTCTACCTGGGCAGTGCAGAGTTTTTAAACAAAAACTGGGAAGGTATGGTTGAAGGCATTAAAGGCAGACTGAACAGATGGAAGTGGTTGGTCCCAACAATGTCTTACAGAGGACGAGTGCTGGTCATCAACAACCTAGCAGCATCGTCCCTGTGGCACAAACTGGCATGTATGGACCCACCACCAAACCTGCTAGCAAGTATACAGGCCCTGCTGGTAGACTTCTTCTGGGACAAACTGCACTGGATACCACAAAGCCTTCTTCACCTGCCTAAAGATGAAGGAGGACAGGGCCTGGTGCAGCTAGCCAGCAGAACTGCAGCCTTCCGCCTGCAGTTCATCCAGAGACTCCTCACCGGAGCCAGTGACGAAGGATGGAGAGCAGCTGCCTTCACACTACTACGCACGGTGGGAGTATTCGGACTGGACAGAACTCTGTTTTTAATGGACCCCACAGCACTGGACACGACTGGACAACCAGCTTTTTATCAAAGACTTTTTAAAATTTGGAACTTTTTTAAAAACAAAACAAGGGAAACAGAACCTTACACTGGCTGCTGGAGGAGCCCCTAGTCTGTGGAGGACGTCTAGACTTCTCTAGCGATACCACCCCAGCATTATCCAAGACCCTGGTCTCCGCAGGGATCGTGACACTCCGGCAGCTGGTAAACATCACTGGAACAGACCTGTCTCGAGCAGAGGACTTGGCAACACACATGGGACTCCGGTCTCAACGGGTCGCCAACCAACTCCTGCATCGCTGGAGAACCACCCTAACATCGGAGGAACGAGTTCAGCTGATGGAATACACAGGAAATGAGACCAGCTCCACAGAAGAGGAACGGTTTCCACAGCTGATCATAACTCCAGACCTAGAGGGACACGGCGGCCCCCTCCTGGAGCACAAGGGTGAGGACGAGATGAACTTTGAGACAGTGTCTGGTAAGGTTCTGTATAAAGCTTGTGTGAAGGTTTTAAACAAAAAAAAAACTGAATGGGAGGGTAGACACCCCATGGCGCACTGAACTGGGTTTTAACAATGATATTAAACCAGAGTGGAGAGCACTGTACAAACCACCATTAACCAAAAAGTCTGCTGACCTCCAGTGGAGGATTTTACATGGAATTGTCTCTGTGAACTCTTTTATCTCGATTTTAAACCCAGAAATAACACAAGAATGCCCCTTTTGTTCACAGAGAGAAACTGTTTTCCATGCTTTTATACACAGTAAAATAAGCAGTGTCAACATAACACTTAAAGAGTTAATTTTAACACTCCTTTGGAGCACATATGGTCCCACTCTATCGAGAGTAAAATTAACACTGACTGTAGTGTAGAATTTATAGTGTAAATAAAACACCATAAAGTGTTAAAAAACAACACTGAGAGAGTATTTATTTACACTCGTTATTGTACTATAAGTTTAACACTATGGGGCACAACACCTCTGGTGTTATTTTTTTTTTACTCTGTTAAGTGTTATTCATAGTGTTCTTATTTGGTGCAAAATGTGTATTAAAAATACATTCAAATATAAAAAAAAAATTCTTTACACAGATGTAAACATTTAAATGTTTATTTACAAAATGGGCAAAGTGGCTGATTTAAAACATGTACAGTTCCACATGTCATAAAATTACATATAAAATGCTAATATAAAAACATCAATTTTGAAATAAAACCTGCATTGACAGCTAAGTGTTAAGAAGAGTGCAGTAAGGAACAAACCAAAAAAAATTCAGACCCATAAGACATTTGCATATCAAAAGGTTTGTAATAAATTAGTTCAGTGACATTGAACACTTTCAAAGATTCCCAGTGTCTCGGTTCAATTCTATAGGCATAACGATGGTCATCAAAGCAAACAGTTTTGAGCGGTGATGCAACCAGTACCACTAATTCATTTCTAACAACAATATCTTTGATTTTATAAAACACTGGCAAATCAATGTCTACTTCACCACAAATAATTAAACCAGAACGGTATTCAGTTCCATTATACTTCACCCATTTAACTGAGAGAACATCTGTTTGAGGAGGAATATTCAACTTGGATGCAATTTGTACATTTTCACTTAAGTCACAGAGAGAAACCGTCTTTCCTGGTCCAAGCACTATTCTGTCACGATTGAAGGTTTCCCATGTATATGCCATGCTATTCTGGTGTTTTTTTGCAAGAGTCAGAGTAATGTTTTTAAAACATTTTTGCTGTGTCTTATTATGTGTCAAAAATTATGTTTTGACTCAAAGCGCATTGACCACATTTGAACAATGGGCCCAATATTGCGTATACACCGGGGGTAATGAATCATTAGGTGATGCTTAGGCAGGAGGTTTCTGTCTGGAAACAAGCACTTGAAAAGCCTGTGATGGTCAGCAATTAAGTGTTTCAAATACACAGTAAGTCCCTCAGTTAAAACAGGAGAAAATACAATGTTTACAATTTGTAGTAACAGTAATAGTAGCTGCCAGTGTTCATCATCTTGGGGCACAATGTCACCAAAAATGAGTGGCACATTACAGAGTAGACACCAACACTGTATTGCGTTTATGCCCAAATCATTGCGCTCATCATCAAGTTTTACAGCAGGAGGCCGATTTCTCCTCTCCATGAACCCATAATTAAATGAATGCAATCTTCCATCAAACTCTTTTGCAGTCAAAAAATTAGCTTGTACATATTGCAAAACAAGTTTTAATTCAAACTGTGCAATGCCTTCTAAAACATCATGCATTACATCTACAGAAAAATTGTCTGAAGTATTGAAGTACTGCAGAGAGTTCAGCAAACATGTGCGCTTTACACCATAAACATGAGGTAGTGTTGGGTCTGCTTGTATAGCTTCACAGTGTCGCAAGTGTGTCTCTTTAGTGCGAAAAATAACATTTGACTCATCTTCACAGAACACAGTTTGATAATCATCCCTTTCAGTAAGGCAAAACCTACAGCTATTCCGAGCTCGAAAAGATTCAACAAATCCAAAAAGGCAGTGCAAACCAAGATTATGTCCTGTTATTTGGACAATACTGCCACGCACAAAACCAGAGGGTCCTTCTATTCCTGTGGACTCAAGATCTTTTATGTCATTGACAATAGGTTCTAAAATTGAATCAAATCCATATGTTTTTATGTCTTGGGAATAAAAAAGTGCACACAAGTGTATGTTGGCTAAAGACGAATTAAATTGTGGTGGAAAATTTCTTAACGTAAAATATATAGCTCCCAATTTGTGGATACCTTTTTTTGACCCTAATGGATTGGCACATTCAAAATCATCATAAAACATTTGAATCTGAAGTGCATTTTTTTCAGTGGAAAACAGGGGGTGGCTCTTTATGTATAGTCCATCTTCAATATCACAGTAAATACCATATTTAGGTATACCTGACTTAAACCTGAATGAGGTCTTTGGGTGCATTAAAATGCTCTGTAAGGTTTGAAGAATTGGGACATAGGCAAATTTGTCAGTCACTGCAACTTGCTCATAAAATCCAGTAGACTTGTTTTTTCTATTGTCAAATCTGACACCAAGTACTTTCTGCACAGGCTGGACAATTCCCCATTTCCTTAAAAAATATGAGTTTCGTTTGGACATGGAATTAAGTGAGGTAAAAGGATTTTCAATTGTTTCAAATGACTGTTCAACTTCACTTTTAATGTCGGTGTTCTGTGAGGATAAGCAACGAAGAGCTGTCTCTTTTACTTGGTCCTGGATGTCCTGAACTACTTCTTCCATAGATATAACAAATGTATTAATAGTAGTCTGACTTACACCTGCAGCTTGCAGTTGTGCTATTGCTGATGCACACATATCCATGGTGTTTTTACTGGATATTGGCAGGGAACTGACAATTGAAGATTTAGCCACATCAATACTACTAGATTGCCCAACATCTGCTTCATTAACAGCACCATCTTGAACATGTAATGGAACTTCATTACTTGCTTCATGAACTCGATTTAAATGTTTGCGGAACCCAGAATACGTTCCAAATTCTAAACAGCATCCTGCCTGTCCACATTTTAGACGAAGTGATTTGCCAGAAAACAGACCATGTATTAGTTTTAGATGTCGAACAAGCAAATTTGTGTTCTCCAGACAGCAAGAGCAAACAAAACAAATCATTTTAGCTGGCAATCACCTCTAACGCATGAATCTGGCTCGGAGCTCAGCAACCCGTGGACTCTCTTTCACTTTGCCAATGTCAATCTCAAAAATGGTTGTTTGTATGAAGGTGTACATGTTGTGAAGCACCTTATTGTACGAGGCACCAAACACAAAGTGGGCTTTGAACAGTTCATCGAAGGCAGCAAGACCACTCACTGACTTGCATGGTATGGCTTTTTTGTCGAGGATGATGTAGTATCCATGAATGCTGCTTTTCTTTGTCCCGACAGCAAGCAGGTAAGGCTGGGTGCTCTCCTTAATTGAATCAAGATGTTCCTGTATGTTAGTCCCTGCCTAAAAATAAAACAAAAGACAATCCTTAACAATGCTCCAATTGCTTGTTTCTACATTAGTTTTACAATGAATACAACTGGGTTGAAGTTGGAGCAGACAGGTCATACAGAAAATGCCAAATTTACCTTTTTGAAGATCACAATGTGTTTCTCAGCTTGAGCTGCCGACATTTTCCCAGGTCTCTTGCGACCTTGTGCTGATGGTGGAATTAGGTGAAGTAAAAGAAGAATCGAAGCAAGACCGCTACCCCATCCTAAGAGATATGGTTATTTTAGGGGGGGCGGGGAACACAATTTGTAAGGTACATAAATATATTAACTTGTTTAAAAAATAATAAAAAAATAACAGCTTACCGTCTTCATCTGATTCAGTGTCCACAGCTGATTCTGCACAGTGAATAAGGTCCTGAAGTTCTTGGGAGGAGGTAAGCCCCTTGCTCTGCTGAATAACTTTCTGCATAAATGTAGTTGGCCACCTCTCTAAAAACTTAGCTGCTATCTTTTCACCAAAAAGACAAGCAAAATCCAACTCAATCTGTAAAACCCACCAAAGCAGAAAAAAAGTAACTAAGTGCAAATTTATTATCTTTACAAAACATAATCAGACTTTAAAATCACCAGAGATATCCTCTATTGTCCTTATTTCACAGAAAAATAATCTAAATCACATTAATAACTCAAATGTTCTTACCAGGCCTTTGATATCCAAATAACGTGGAAAGTCAGTTAGCACATCAGTGCATCTGCTTGGGTCATGAATCATCTTGCGACGATACTGAAATGTCTCCCTCATCTTGACCTTTACTGTCGCCTCCTCTGAAGTATGCTTCATAAGGGAAACAGCTTCCCTATACTGTTCTTCAGTCTGGAAAACTTCTGTGCTGGATGAAGCTTCTCTCTGCGCAGATGGGCCACCACTAAAAGACTGGGGGACACATCTACGGGTCTCTAATGGTGCACTGTTCCTCTGAATGTTCTTAATTTTCCATGACAAGTACCCTTGTCCACTTTGAGGGTCATAATAATGTTCCTTAAAAAAATGTTTAAAGTGAAACAAGACATCCATCTACCACATAAATATTTAACTAATTTAATTAATTCACTTACATATCCAAGCTTTGCATAAGAATCCCTAAGATAAGGAAACAGGGCAATGATTCCTTGAGCATACAGTTCTCTTACTTGTTTGGGTGGAGATGCGCTGTAATGTTATAGAGACAAACAAATATGAATTGAAATAATTAAATGTTATTAACTTTTTAAATTCATTTGAGCTTTACTTTATCACAGATATGTTCATTTGTTTTCTGAACATGAGAAATCTTACTCTGTGGAATGACACAGGCTTAAGTAATTAATGAAAGAATTAGCATTTTCACTGAATTAACCTTTTAATGACCTTAATGATCTTTTAAAAATCATGTCCTTTAACACATTTTGCTTTGGGCTAGGAAATCATGACCACTGGAATAAAGAATACTTAAAATACAAGTTACCTGTGCTTTTCAGTCATATCTGCAGTAAGAATATTGACCATCTTTCTCCTGTTGCTGTCAGACAAGCCTTTGGTTTTGTTGTACTCTCTGATGATTCCATCTCCACCAGGTTTAGTCTGCAGAATTTTTTTGACCATCTGCAGTTACAACGCACAGTAAACAACCCATGTCAGAAAACATTCTGTGAACATGATTGTGTAGTCACATTGTGATTCTGCACCTGGATCAAATCTCCAACACATGAATTTGGTAAACTTGACTTAACTTTTGCACTTTAGTTTCATGCATTAACACAAATGACACAGTGATATTGTCAGAAAACAAGGCACTTTCTGGAAAATGTAAATTTCTTTCAAACATATTAATAAAAAAAACATAAGTGACTAAATTCTTACTGAATAACATCCAAGGCACAGACACACACTCACAATTCCTGCTTCATCTTCAGCTTTCCTCTTTCTTGTAGGGCTGTCATCACTTAGAAGAATGGTGTCATCAGATTCATTGCTTGAAATCTCAATTGAGCTTTCTTCACTTCGTACTGGAGGAACATGGGTCAATTCTGTTGACCAAGAAAACAAACAAACAAAAAAAACCCTACAATTAGTCTTTGTCAAATTAACTCAACTAACAACTGTCAAACCCTGGTATTGCTAACAAACTTAAGTATTATTATTAAAAAATTTTTTTTTACAAAATTAAATACCCGTTTGCGATTGCAACGTTATATGAATTGTGTTTCCTAAAAAAACATGTTTACACATGGCTGTAAATGTGTGTGTGGGTGTGATCTTAGACCCAGACGCGGTGGTCAAAAGTTGTATATTAAGTCACACTTAACAAGCGGATTGCATGCGCCTGTCAAGAAGGATCGACAATAATCGAGTAAAATGTACTTTTGCTTAATTAAACAGCAATGTAAAATATATAAGAGAAACAAAGATTAATTGGTTTTCTTTTTAGAAAAAGATTTTATTTTTTAAATGCAAACAGCATTTTATCATTATTCACAATACAAGGAATAGCTTATACCTCTAATCTCACCTATGTAGTTTGGCGCGGTGATAGGCTCCGTGAGCCGCCGTGACATGTTTAAACATGTATTTAAGGCAGCTTAAAACATGTTGAATTTTTCGCGTGGAAAGATGGAAACGTACTCGCAGCGCCAAAACTCGCGGTGAATTATGATGCATGGTACTTCCGGCCACCGCGCGAAACCGCGGTATTTTAAAAAGAAAAAAAGTATTTCAAATGACTTTAAGGATAAAAAAAACTAAGGCATTGAAATAAATTATTATATAAAAACACTAAGGTGTGCAACTAAACTTTCAGAACTAAAAGTTTCTAAATCTACAGCTCAGGCATAACATATTCGCCTTTACTGACAATTACTGTCGTTTCCTCTTCCTGGTTTCTTCATCTCTCGGTTCGCTGATAATTTTATCGCTCCCTTCCATTTTGTAGCCGCACCAGAACGCTCCATCAAATCAATACACATATAACCGTTTGCGTCTCTTTCCGCTTTGTGGGTGACGTAAGCGCTTCTTCTTCGTTGGTGTTTACTGGCGGCTTGCACGAAGCGCACTTTGTCAAAAGCGCACTCTGTCAAAAGCGCGCGGTCAACAAATAATTCCGCAAAAGCATAACGCAAGCTTTTGAAATTAATTAAACAAAGCTTCGAGGCAGATAATTTTTTGTAATCGAATTACTCTATTTACTCGAGGAATCGTTTCAGCCCCAATTCAATGCATCTCGAGCTATTTAATTTCCTGTCAAGTCATGCTATTCTCATTAGCCCATCAAGTGGCTTTGGTTCAGCGCTCACGCAAAAGACACTAGATGCGCGTGCTTAATAAACAAATGATGGAAAAGCAGTGCAGCTTAACCTTTATGCAAATTATTCCACAAAATAAACTTAACGTTTGACTTCCCAATCACTGTCAACATGCAAATACATTTTAAATAAGCCTTAAGGCATGCTATTTTGATGCTCCCCGGACATTTGCAAAGCACAAACAACTTAAAAAAAAAAAAAAAAAAAGTTTGCTCAACTATGTACACTTTGACGATATACATTACCATTTGAAGAATCTGGCAATAGTATCTGGAAAACCCCCAAATTCGGTTGCTTCAGAACGTCCTCAAAGACGTCCTCGTCTATTTCAGTGCCAGATTCATCGTAAAGCCTAGCCTCGGGCCTACTAGAGACACTGATGCCGAACTTCACGAAGGCTGTAAACGAACCGAAATAAGATTCAATTGAGTGTCAAACGCCACCGACATTGTCAGCTTAATACTTATATATAAAATTACGAATGCAATTACCTTCATCCAGAAAATCGGAAAGTTTCAAATCGCTGTGAGAAACTTTCACATACTTCTGTTCACTTCTGAATTTAACTTTGAGAAGCATCTTCACTCCTAACAAAGTATTTAGTGAGTACTTAAAATATATTTTTTAACTTAAGTATAGAAAGAGAAAGAGCTCACCTTGCAGCTGGCATGTGGATAAAATGGCGTTTTCGTCTTCACGATGGTTAAAAGGGGAGGGGCAAAGAATTTGGCGGGGCTTTTGCACTTCAAGTGTAAAACTGTAATTACACCACGTAGCACCCCTGCAACTACACTACAAAAGAACATTTATTAACACTGTTGGTATTAATTTAACTCCTTTAGAATGAATAACATTTAACACTGCATTTTTTACACTGCTCATTTTACTGTGTACATTGTTCCAGATTGTCGCCCTTATTTAACCTTTTAAAATGCATTTTTTTACCACTGCAAGTAGATTTTAATCACCAGTTTTTTATTCTTGGTTTTAAATACGTCCGGAGAAACAGATTCAAATGCCAGCTTATTAATTTTACCATTGGTCAAGCCAAAATGGCAATCTATATAAGCAGAAAGAATAAGCTGGCACAAAGTACAGACTGTGATCCACGAAAAATCTTCTCCAGACTTGTTAAATCAAGAATTTTAATTGATTTTAATTTCTATACGAACATGAAAGACATAGAAATGTTTAAAACAATATGGTGTTGTGGGGAGACCCTGTGCTCAGTAGAAGATGAGGAATTAATCTTTACACCAAACTTAAACTGAGGAAAAAAAAAAAAAAACACAATAACTTTGTATGCTTAAAAGAATAATTACAATGTCTAAAAAATGTCTTATTTATTTATTTATTTATCTTATTTTTTAATCAACCTCTATTTTTATACAAACAATTCGTAAAATAAAGGATTGTAAAAGTCAAAAAGTCTCTCTTTCTCTCTCTCTCTCTCTCTCTCTCTCTTGTTTGTGTGGTTAATCGTCTCCCATGCTGCCTCACAGTGCTCGTGTGACTCAGATAGTCAACATCCGTGCACGCATATACTGTCTACTGTAACACTGAGACCGTGTGTGTGTGTGTGTGTGTGTGTGTGTGTGTCTCCTATTTGAGAGGAAGGAGGGGGCTACTGTGTAAGTCGAGAGGAGGAAGGGAGACGTTCTACAGCATTCATTATTTTTATCTGAATACTTTTGGGTTGTGGAGCGAATCATCTGAGTTTTCATTATTTCTTACAGGGGAAATTCACTTCAATATATATTATATATATATATTTATATATTATACTAATATATTAGTGACATGATATGATATTCAGCCTTATGATATTTTGTCATTAAGTAAATTCCGCCATTACTTGCACTCGTTTTTATTACTCACTCCCTCATTCTTCATAGCACTTATACTGTGCAGGGTCACAGGGGAATTTGGGGTCATGAGGTGGGGTACAGCCTGAATTACAGTCCATCGCAGGGCACACACACACACACACACACACACACACACACTACAGGGAATGTCTGTTAACTTACTCTGCATGTTCCTATGCAACATCACATGGGCAGATCTCAGATCACCCATTACAGACACTTTAGTTGTTACTAAATATCTGTTAAATATTGTTTCAAGTGTAACATGAAGAAGTGTAAGCAGAACCCACCAAATCTGGCAACCCGACATTCTAGACTTTTCCAAGGAAAACGAAAGTCACTAACAGTATCGTCGCTCCTTGAGTTGGCAGCTGGTTTCTCCACAGGAACCTAAAGTAAACTCCTGAGGCACTTCAGCATCAGAGGTGACATTTCATAGATTTATTACATTAATAGTCACTGAAATAATAATAATAATAATAATAATAATACTCACTGTGTAACTGAGCTTATGGTGGATAAAAAGGAATGTAACTTTTAGCAGATCGATTCTTGTTTAAAAATAGGATTTTTTAATGAATACGATAAAATATTTGGAATTATCATTTAATATAATCTGAATGCTTATTATTTTGAAACTGTTGACTTTACCCTGCATATTGTGTGTGTGTGTGTGTGTGTGTGTGTGTGTGTGTGTGTGTGTGTGTGTGTGTGTGTGTGTGTGAGATCTTTCCTGAGTTTATTAAAACAATCTGTAAGAAGATTAAAGGTTCTGTCAGTAAACAGGAGGTCAGACCAAACGGAGGATCAGGCAGAACCGACACTCACGGTGAGAGAAAACACCAGGAACCAGAATCACAGCTACAGGTCCAACGGGTCAGTCACACTAATACAGGAGTCTGAGGAGTTTACTACACAGAGAGAGAGAGAGATTTGAATTCAGCTAAGTGTGTTCCTGCTGGTGGAGTGTTGTACTTGGAGTTACAGTTTGCAGTGGCCATGTTTGTAGTTCTCTGTGATCTGGAACTGTAGTGATGTAGTACTGTGTGATGGAGAACAAACACTTTCATAATGACTCAGATCCAGCAGGGACGAGGGACAAAATCCTGAACTTGAGTCAAAGTATTTTACATTAAGTGAAATATTAATAAAGTTAAAATCCTCTATTTTCTGACCCACAGTGGATCCACCAAGGAAACATTTTTACGAGTGTAAGGTGAGGAAATGTAGACGGAAACCCACCCAATCTGGCAACCTGGAAAACAAAACTCACTAGTTTCCACAATTATTTTTCAACAATTATTATATTTTAAAATATATGAATCTCATTATTTTACTCAAATTTATACAAACAATAACCCCTAAAGACAACATACAAAAAGTTAGTTTGAAATCTGTGCTAATTTATATATATATATATAATTTAAACATCACGAAGACTTGCTGTCTTGGTCACAGATGCGCCAGCGAGACGTGCACCAACAATTTGTCCTAGTAAACTGTGCTATTACTCTGCTAATTAAACCCTCTCACTCTTACTGGTGGAATGTGCAATCAATGGAGATTGGCCACCATTCTGGTCAAATTTAGCCAAGGAAACCTCCAACACTAAATTGTCCAGTGTTCCAGTTTAATTGTCCAACCCCTGGACATTTTGAATATATATATAAAAAATAAATCACATGTACACTTATGACACTTCAAATTGAGCATATTCCACTGACTACCTTTGTGTAACGTTCAAGGGGTGATTACTGGTTCTGAAAATGATGTCAATGGAGAAGTGATCAAATGTGCAGTTCCTCAAAAGACCACTAAGAGTTGGTCTCTAAAAGTTAGTCAATCCCCATAGAGCCCCATTTTAAAATGTCCAACTATCCCCCCGGAAGAGCTGGAAGAAGTGGCCAGGGAGAGGGAAGTCTGGGCATCCCTGCTGAAGCTGCTGCCCCCGCGACCCGACCTCGGATAAGCGGAAGAAGATGGATGGACTATACATTTACATTTAGGCATTTAGCAGACGCTAAGAGCGACTTACATTTTTATCTCAGTACACATCTGAGCAGTTGAGGGTTAAGGGCCTTGCTCAAGGGCCCAACAGTGGCAACTTGGTGGTTGTGGGGTTTGAACCTGGGATCTTCCGAACCGTAGTCCAACGCCTTAACCACTGAGCTACACCTTGCCCTATACAACAGAAATAAACATGTTTACAGCCGGGTACAAAAACATAGGCTTGGTCTCCATAGCTAGATTTCATATTCATGATAACTCTACAGGGGGTCAATATTTATGTAACTCATCAGTTAAAATTATATTAAGCCATAAAGTTATGCATAATCATGGGTGTGGCTGATTTGAGCTGTCTGCTATGCATCGCTTTAGCTAACTGGCTAACTGGAATCGTTGTAGTTTATCTCACCACAAGAAATGTACGAGTTGACTCAGGTAGGAACAGATTACAGTTCAATCAAATGCTAAATTTGCTGAATGCAAATATCTAAAGCTAAGCTAGCTAGCGTATGGCAACTGAAGTACTGTAAGTAGGTATGTTCCAAACACCAGCCAGGCTCTGTTCACTCCACCATTTACACCCATCATAGCTAACATGTATTAGCTATCATAGTTAACTTACCTGGACAGTTAATTATATCCACAAATTTACTCAGCGACCAACAAAGGTGCACACAGTGACAGTAACATTAACATCTTTATTACTCTGTGTTTGTCAAAAAGCCCAGGTGAAGTCTGAATGTCAGTCATTTCTGATGCACTGCATGTGGAGTTTATGTAGATTGTAGCAGCTTTCATTTACTGTTCATGTGTGTGTAGTGTACTGTACATCTGTGTGTTTATGATAAATATTATTAGTATTTGTTTAAATGGTGTGTGTGTGCTGCTTTATTACACTCAGCTTTCATTCACAGGGACTACCATGAACAAGAGACAGGGTGGCCCTGAGTTTTTTAGCAACGCTCCAAAAACAAGAAAAGTGAGTTGAGAGAATGAGTACTTGTCAGGTGATAGAAGTGTACAACACTAGATAGAAGTGTAGAAGTTTCTTGATAATAATTAGTAATCAGATCAGAAATAGTTTAAGTTAGTAAGTTATTCCTGAGCATTATGACAAACAACACCACTCATTTACTGATAATTTCTTACACTTTACTACATTCAGACTACAAAGAGAGAGGAAGATGGAGAGAGAGAGCAAGATGATGTCTACAGCAGAGCAGGAGACATGGAGGTGAGTAAAAAAAAAAAGAAGATACTACTGAAAGGTAGTATTCGCACACTTCCTGGACATTTCCACTTATTTCCATTTAAACTCATCCTTATATTTTTTTCTCATTGTATAGATAAGTTTTTTTTATATTTCTTAAAAATTGTTTAAATATTTTTTAGATTTTGTTCTATTTATTTCTTGTTAACCGTTTTTACATTTTTACGGTCACAGTCATTTAAGAATTTCACTGCATATAGTAGTGTGTATGACTGTGTATGTGACAAATAAATTTTTAATTTGAATTTAGTTAATAACCCAGTAACCCATTGTAAGTATCTATCCAGTGAGGGAAACTTCATATATATTTTTAAATCTTTCTGAGCGTCTGTACCTAATCATCCATGGCCTGGTACTGGTGCGTGGCCCGGTGGTTGGGGAACACTGATTTAATACTTTTCTCTATAATTTACAGCTTTAAATTATCTCAGTGTTGTTTTCACAGAAAACAGACAGTCATGGACACACCTTGAGGTTCAGCTACAAGTCTGAGACATATACATTAACCTGTAATGCTCCTATGACCATCCAACAGAGTCTTCAAAAAGACTCCTCATTTAGAGCCATCTGTAAGAAGGAAGGAAAAAAGGAAGTGATCATTCGGAGAGAGGATATGCCCAGAGGTGCTGTGGCACCACATTTCCCCTGCAGTCTGCTCAATGACAACGAGCGTCTGGACATCAGCTTCATCAGATCAGATGGAAACAGTGGCACAGTGAATACACAGGAACTCACTCCTCTCTCATCTAAAAAATTGCTTAATTTGCTTTGTTTCTACATTAGGACCAGGGGAGACAAAAATATTCGTGTGGTAATGAAAAACAACGAATTGAATAAAAAAAATGTGGATTACGTGTGTGTATATGCAGTGAAAGGGGAAAAAGTGAAGAGTGCTCTGAAGCGCGATGGGCGATTTGATGATGTGATCTTCAGTAAAGGTGCACTCACTAATGAGGAAACCAGTGAAAAAGCAAATTTGTCTACTCTTGTTGATCATCTGGATGGAAAGCAGTTTCAGATAATCGTCGCTCCTCATCGGACAGACAGCCAGGATTCGAGTCAGGAGGCTGAAACAGTGAAGCAGGAACAAAGTGAAGATACTGAAACTCTTCAGGAAAACCCCAACCAAGAGTCCACTAGTGCTGATGATCAGCAGAGGAAAATAAAACAGAAGGAAACAAAAGTAATCCCAAACACACAGGAGATTCTGAACCTTCTGAGAAAACAGCACAGTGATTTGTTGAAGACTCTGAAAGAACGAAATAATCTGAAAAAGGACGGTGAAGTGAAGGAGTTCCTCAGAGTGGAGTTTTCTAAAAGTGCCCAGAGCTTTTCAGAGGTGAAAAGGCTTAAACGATTGATGGTGTTGTCTGACTCTGTCTGCCAGATCTACGTTGATGGTTCTCTTCTGGGAACTGGATTTCATCTCTTTAAAAGGTTTGTCCTCACCAATGCACATGTGGTTGGAGACGTTGATTCTTCTCAACGAAAACTGAATCACGATCTAAAAGCTGTGTTTCATTTTGAAGAATTCGTAAATAAGACCACCTCAGAGATATCAGTGAAGGAGAACTATGTTGCTTTATTCGACAAGAAAGGTAACATGGGGATCAATCTGGACTTTGCTTTGCTGGAACTGAGCACTGATGTAGAATTTCCAGGAGTTCTTCCTGAATTGCTGAGTGAGTATAGCACTCCACCCACTGAGGGTGGTGTCTGCATAATCGGACACCCAGGAGAGGGAGTCAAACAAATGGATTCCTGTTTTATTATTGGAAAAGAGAACATTCCACAAGAAGCAGTGAAGTCATACATTGCAGATAATCCAATCTTACAGAACCTTGATTCCATAAATAATCGGCTCATGGCTGAGGATTGGACAAAACATTACTGTAAGATCATTTATCATTCCTGTTTCTTTCATGGATCATCTGGCTCTCCGGTATTTGGAAAGAACTGCAAATTGATTGGCATTCACACTGGTGGATATAAAGAAAGTGGTAAAAAATGTGACCAAACCCCCACTGTGATAGAATTCGCTCAGCCAATGTTCCCCATTCTAGAGGAGATCCTCGCACAGTTAGAAAATCATGGAACCTCTGATGCACTCAAAGACCTTAAGCAAGCTATCCAAAAAATGTTATATCCTGAAAATTCTGTGATGGATTGTCAACCTGCCCAGGGTGTACCTGGGCCCTGTCCTTCAGGCTCCCCACAACCCTGTATACAGGATGAGGAGGTGAGTGAGTAAGAAATGGAAACTGAACAGCTACAGAGAAATCATCAGGCTAATGAATGTCATCATCACTCCCAATAATGACAATAAAATAATAACAATATTGTTGTATACAATAAAGCCCTGGGATGTTGAGTCCTAAAGTATCAGATATGATGAGGAACAAAATCAGGTCAATAAATAAGTGATTCAGTTACAATAAGTCCTCAACATCCAGAAATCACTAGCTGCAAAATCACCCCCACTCTTTCTCTTTGCTCTACACAGAATCACTGTTCTGTCTCGATTATTTTCAAAGGTAAAGTGCAGGTTAATTTGTTTGTTTGTTTAACTTTACAGCAGTGATTCCGTTAGTGTGCGCTCACGTGAGAGTTATTAGCGATGTTCCTTGCTAATTTTTCAGACAAAAGTCTTTCCGTTAGTGTGTGTGTGTGTGTTTGTGCAAAATTCAAATGAGAGAGGAAAAATGTTTACTGTGTAAGATGAGAAGGAAAGGCTGATTATTCCTCTTACTTCACACATACACACACAGCGCCTGCACGCATAAACGGAAACAGTTATCTGTCAGGATTTCTTTTTACTTTTTTTAATTTAAGGTAAAGTGCAGGTTAATTTGTTTTATTTTTACTTTATATTTTGTGTTAATTATTTTTATGTATTTATTTTTTTGGGCTGTAGAATGAATAATTTGTGTTTCCATTATCTTGGAAAAAATTGGAAAAATCAATTTGGTTTACGAGTCTTTTGGAATACGAGCCATTTCCCGAAGGAATTATGCTCATAGTCTGAGGCTCCAGTGTAGTTTCTGAGTTATACCTGATTCATTATTGAGGCAGATTTATTTGGGCCACCCTGTGTATAATAATCAATTCACCCTGTACATGTCATTTTGCTGTACTCTCAGTGTGGAATGTCAATTACAGCTGTTATATTCATTCTCTTGCTGTTCCTGATGGGAGTCACCTTGATTCCAATGCTGTGATCAATTAGCAGCAGTCTAATCAATTCCACTGTCTCATCAGTGTACAGCATTCTGTAATCAATTCCACTGTCTAATCAGTGTACAGCATTCTGTAATCAATGAACGGTCTAATCAATGAACTGTCTAATCAATGTATTCTGTAATCAATTCCACTGTCTAATCAGTCTCTTTAGTTTACTCTTATGAGTCTACTCTTATCAATCAAGTGTCTAATCAATTCACTGTTTTATTAATGACTGGCTAATCAATAAAGTGTCTAATCAATCTACTGTCTTCATATATTAGATAATCTTCTCTTAATGATGTTATTAAGAGAAGAAGATGATGTAATTCCTAAAATCTGATCTATCCTTCTTTTAAATAATAATCTCTATATTCACCAGATTGTAGCTCCAGAGCTCACTGCTTTCAGTCAGGAACAGAAAAATACTCGTGCCTAATTGGTTAATCATGTTTCACCCAGCAGCGGAGAGTCAGTAACATGTGATAAAGCCAAATGACGGCTGGTGTTAGTTTGATGTTTGGGAAATTAATCTGAATTTTTAGTGATGAATTCAGTTACAGACACAATGAGGAGTTTCTGTTTCTATAAAGATCTGCTTCTCCTTTGTGTTATTGGGGTTTGTCTGTAGATTGGATGTTATTAAAAATAATGACAGCAACAGTTTATGGCATGGTCAGAGTCGGAGTCTGCGCTTCTGCTTTATGTTACATAACTGTTTTAATAAGGTGAGGAATATCTCAGCTTGTGAATTTCTTCCCTGTCACTCTGACCAAGTGCTTACTTCATACTACACACTGCAAAAATTGCTAGTTTAAAAATAAGAAACAATTACTACATTTGATAAAAATTTACCTAAAACTAGTGAAATTATCTGTCCATGCAGCAAGTAAATTTTACTTGATAAGAAATCTTGAAATAAGATTTTTAAATCAAGAAATAAGTCATCTCAGTTGAATATTTAAAAGAGGCAAAAATAAGTTTAAAAATGCAGATTTTTAGATGAAAATACTTGCAATCAAGCTTAATACATCCAAATAGTAAGTGAAATATACTAAATGTAAGTGTTTTTTAATGTTTGAATTAAATGAATTACTCAGTATTAGTGCAATATATAAAGTTGCATTTTGAAACAAGTTGATTCATCTTGAAATAAACCAAAATCCATATTAAGACTAAGCCCAAAAAACTTCAAACCAGTTCTTATTCTTAGAATATACTGTCATATATATAACATATATGTCAATATACAGAAATCACAACCTGGACAACAAGTACGATAATAGTCAACATTTATTAATCTCACTGAACAATATATTGTTGACAATACTACGAAATTAAGCTACTACAAAATACTACTAAAGGCCCAAATGCAAATTACATGGCAATAACACATTGCAATAATTACAGCACAATCAACAAAAGTGCTTAGTTAAACCTTAACATGTTTCAGGTAAAGTGCTGTTTAAGAGCTCTTCTAGCAAATGAATACAGAACATTGCTAGCCAAGTCATGAAGAAAAGCTACACAGAGGTACTATAAAACAAACAATCCCATCTGACCTGATAAAACGCTGCACATTCACCTATTTTTCAAAGAAGGACTTCCATTCAGCTATTGCTCTTTTATATGCGTGGCATCTTGATCATGGATGGTATCACAGATAACCTCAGTTTGTATGACAGAGAGGAGCCTTGCAACACATTTTGGGTATGTTAAGTGCAAAGTGTAGTAATATGCCATTAACACCAACATTCCTTCCCAAAATTCCTTCAGTGGGAGAGTGCTCACTGGTACGTTTCCAACAATGGTGGTGTGTTCCATCAAAAAGCAGCACCGGGGAGGAGAGGGGCCGCTTCTGCAGGTATAGCATAGCATCTTCACCCGGCTAGAATAGAACAAAAAAGGATAATATGTTGAAGGATTTGAATAAAAGCAGCACTGTGCAACCATACTGCTTAAGCAACTAACAACTGAATTGCACTAACAGTTTACAATGCTCTGACTTACTATTGGAATGGAATGAATATACAATTATTAAAATAACGGTGAACTTCGTTTAAAATTTCTGAACTGTGAGCATGAAATGTATCGTTATTTTATAGTTTGCAAAGACTTTATAAATCAAATTTAGTTTTATTTATTTAACAACCTTCTTTTATCTCTGTTAGAGAGATGTTAAAGAGATGTTTGCTGAAGGTGTTACTTAAATAAAATATTTTTTTCTACTTGTGTCCTGATTGCAATGTAATTTTGTTCTGCACTGCATCTCTGGAGTGGTATTTTTAATGACAAAGGAATCTTGAATGAAATCTCTGCTGAATTAAACTTTTAAGCTGCTCATGTTATGTATGAATATGCACAAAAATAAAAGTAAATGGAATAAATGTTTGGTGGCTGTTAAAGTATCAACAACCGCTCTCACCTTAAGGATATGAAGGAGAGCCTCACTGGCATTTCCCAGCCGCTTTGGTGGTGTAGTTGGGGAGGGGAAAAGTGATGGGAGAGCACCGAAGAGGGCGATAGTGAATTCCACTATGGACACATAAATGGCACTTAATGAAATAGGTTGAACATGTCTGATGTATGGATTTAATACATGGAAAGGCAACTTACCTCCATGCACATCCAAGGGAAGAGGAGGTTTCAAGATTTTCTTCCACACACCATAGAACTGCACCTTAGAACAAAACTCTGCCCATCTACCCTTCATTTCCTCTATATATTTGCGGTTGGAGCCACCAACAATGTGACACAGTTCATCCATAACCTAAGATAAAAAATTGAGCTCAGTTAGTCAACCATTCACTAAACCTATCCTAGGAAAAAAAGGAATTCAAGTAAAGGTAGTTAAACTTACATTTTAAATGACTTTTGTGGGTCGGTCTTCTTCCCTTGTAACATCTGCATCAATGGAAGCTCGTCTGGCCTCAAATTCAAGGTCCAAAATCTGAGCAACATCGCTTTGGTTGGGTTTTGCATTGGACTTTTTGTATATGTTGCTCAAGGTTTTGTAGTGTCTTGCCTGCATCTTCAGACTGTCATGATCTCGTATGGGAAAAGCAGAAAGTAATTGTAACTGTCAAAATAAGTATAATAAAGCATAGTATAACTACTAGACTGACAAAAAAATCTAAGTCTTAAAGACAATGAAATTCTTCAAATTACTGTTTTTATAATTTATAATTATTATGATTAGTGTTTAGGTTAAATGCATGCTCAACAAGGCTGTACAGAACTGACCCTTTTCTGTGTGTACAGTACTTCTTGTTATGTCATGTCATGGTCCTGGATGCTCTGTGTTAAGTCTTTATTGAAAGTAGTTTAATTATTATTTTACAAAGGCAAGTTTAAGATACACACCTGTAAAATTATGGGAAAAACAAAATGTCTCAATTTGTTGTATTGTCTGTTTATAGTTAACATCAGAGTGGACGATGGCTGTGACCTAATGGATAAAAATCTTTTAGGTAATCTGATCAGCAACACTCATGAGGCATGAAGGATGAAACTAGCATGACACGGGATTTAAAAGTCAGCAATCTGCAATGAATCACACCTACTACAAGATGTTTAAATATTTTACCATTGTGTGGTCATCATGTGTAATACTGTTACTGATGGCCAACTGGCGAGATGGTATGAGGGCTATATCAGACTTTACACACCACAATACACACCACCTTGAGTTAAGCAACACCTCCTCAGATTCTTCAACATCATAATGATTTGTGGAAAAAAAACAAGAAAGGGGGGGTCATCACTGTGGATATATGGTGGAACTGATCTGTAAAAGGAGATACAGATAGCAGGTTGAGAGGTAGCTAAGGGTGATGGCAGACTTACCAACAACATCCTCTGTGGGTGCAGTTGGAGGAGGTGGAGCTGTAATAGTTCTGGGTGTGGAGCATCGAGCTGACTTGGATGATGGCAGTGAAGCCAGGGTGGTACTGCTTGGCTTTGTTGACACACCGTGGGGTAACTGCAATGGGGGTGATTTCTCTGGGGAAAATAATTGAAAATTATCTAAATTAAGAATAGGAAAATAACTAGAAAGTACAGACAAATATCGAATATTATGCATCACTTGCAATGTCTCCAAATTTAAAGGCAACTGTGGTCTCTTTGTTTTTAGATGTCTAAAAATTAGTACAACAACAGCACATTTTCAGCACACACCTGCACTCGAATTGTTCTCACTGATGTCATCATTGCTCTCAAGAATTATGGTACAATCACTTAAACCACTTGTTTCACCGCTTAGGTCACCGTCTGTCCCAATGTCTGTGTTATCTGAGCTGAAAAGATTCTTCTTGGCTCGGCCTCATTGTGGCATGGAACCCTGTCTCTTCCTTTGAGCCCTCATGTTTTGCAGTCGCTTGTACAGTTTGGTGTAGATGGTCAGCTGTGATAAAATTTATTTTTAAATGAATTGTGTGTCTTATTGCTGTCACACTCAGTTTTAGTTTTTGAAAAGTGAAAAGGATGACTTACGTATGGCATGTATGCATCAGAATCACGTAACATAGGGTAATACTCAACAATCTTCTGTGACATTGCTCTCATTTCAAGTTTGGAGGGGTAATTTACTTTCCCCAAGGGACTAGCTCGGAGGATTGCAACCATGCTGGTGACTTTGTTCCTTATAAGTCTGCAACAGAGCTCCCTTGACATCTTATGGCGCTTTTCCACTGCATAGTACGGCACGACACGGTTCAGTTCTACTCACTTTTGAGGGGTTTTCCACTGGGAACAGTACCTGGTACCTGGTCCTTTTTTTAGTACCACCTCAGCCGAGGTTCCAAGCACGCCGAACCGTGACGTGTAAACTCCGCTGGTCACTGATTGGCTGGAGAAAATCGTCATTACTGCGTCACTGAACTTGCGACACGAGACACAACAGAACCGCTATATTTAGAAACAGCCAGAGAAGGATCGCACGCACCTTTTTGTATTAACCGTCGGCCTCTTTTGAAACAAACTCCTTCGTCTCGCTGTTAAAAACATCCACATGCCGAGAATGAAGAACACCATGACGTCGATATGCTCTATTATTGTGTGTTAGTGGCGCATATACGATGACGTCACGGCAGTAGCGGCGGCGCGACTAAACGACACGTGAGTAATCCCGCCCACTCTAAAGCGTTACTACACTGCAGTGGAAGCGCAAACCGAGCCGAACCGAAGTGAGTTGAACTGAACCGTGTCGTGCCGTTCTATGCAGTGGAAAAGAGGCATTACAGTCATTTTCCTTTCCATTGCGGAGCAATGCAAAGTACTGACTGCGCACCATATCCAGCTCTGAATCTGTGTACACCACATACTCTGGTGCGTCTGGCATTTTCATCATTTTATCAGCAGTGTAGGAAATAGGAGTGCATGTTTGAGGCTGACATTATGGCACATCACTGGCTTTTCTTCCACTTCGATGACAAGTGTTGGCATCTTGATCAGTAACATTTTCACACTATAACAGTTGCAGTGAATAAAAAGAAATAAAATACAGATTAGGAGAAATAATAATATCAGACAGTAATCATCCCATTTGTTCTATATTGTGTATTTACCTTTTCAATTCAATAAAATTTTATTTGTATAGCGCTTTTAACAATTGTCATTGTCACAAAGCAGCTTCAAACAATCAAATTAATTATTTAAGTTTGTATGGAATGTGAATGTGTATGAATCAAAATGTTCAGATATTCCCTGGTGAGCAAGCCCGAGGGCGACAGTGGCAAGGAAAAACTCCCTGAGATGGTAATAGGAAGAAACCTTGAGAGGAACCAGACTCGACAGGGAACCCATCCTCATCTGGGTGAAACAGATAGCAGGAAATGATCTGCACTTATACAGTGTGTTAGGTGGCAGGCAGGTCAGCTATAATAGTTGATGTTAATTGATGTTAAAATGGAGTCCAGTAGTTATTGGAGACTCAGATAGACTTGTAGAAAGTTCCAGTCCTGAACTATCGAATTGTCAAGTCCTCAGAGAAACAGCTGCCAACACCAGTCGAGGCCAGAACCGTCTTCTAAGTAGATAGAATCATCACCAGACACCAGACGCATCCCAAAGAGACACACGGGGCATCCATGTGACGAGATCTCCAAGCAGAAACCGGGCACCAGGATGGATCAGACAGGTCTGGAGGGCAGAGGGAGTCTGGATCACTGGCAGCTCAGGAACCACATGTGTACAGATGTCGCCATTAAAAACGCACGTTTCGAGAAAAGGGATCCCGTGACTTTGCGCGGCTGCCTGTGGGAAGCTGTGAACATGCCCTTCATTACCTGTAGGGGGCAGTCATGTTTCAGTCTGAAGTATTGTGTGTCTACTGAAGCCGAAAATGTGTCCAAATTAAACTGCGCATGCGTGTTTGGAGACGCTGTGCCCGCGCTGTGGATCAGTCGGTTGGGAATCATCATGGAGGTACAACACGGTGTGGCTGCTGCTGGAGTTTGTCGTGTTTGAGGTAAGTTTAGCTTTCTGTTTTGGATGTGATTCTCGCTTTCATGACTCCCAATTAATGTTAATCTTAATCTCAGGACGTACAATTAGCAATATTTCAATTTTTAATAGTGTGGAGATTCACAAAACACCGTTTTCGTGTAAAAACCTGAACGTACGGAGCCCCCCATGGGTCCTGTGGTAAATAAATAAATAAATAAATAAAATAATAACGAACCGAGCGCGTGGATTAATACACCGAGATGTGTGTTTCTTACCCCCAACCCGAGTGAAAACGGCGTGTTCAGACAAAGGCTCGCCAGTGAGATGCCATTTCTGAACAAACTGAGTCGTGTGTGTTAAAGCATTAAATGGTAAAAGAGCACTAGCAATAAACGTTTTTTTCTGAATCCGAATTTTATTAATAAGTTACAAGTTAAATTTCAACTGTAAAGAACCTGTACATATGTTCATACAGTATTGACAGCAGCTCTAATTTGTCTAAATCGCATTGCAGACAATAAAAATAAGTCGAGTCATCCTGTGACCCTGCATGCTTAATCTTTGCACACATGATTCTTGCTTCTCACTTTTTCCTTAATCCCTCGCTGTTCTATCTTGTATTTTTCTAACGGTGTCAGAAACTTTGTGTTAGTAGCACTGCTTGACATGCTTGACGCCTTCCTCTTTTGTAATTTGCTTTGGATAAAGGCAAACTTGCAAAAGATGAAGAAATGCCTAAATGTAGTTGTACGAATAAAAGATTATGTAATGATACAATGTAAATATTTTCACAGAAACAAAGTGTAAAGATGAGACGTGAATCTGAAGAGGATCTCTTTGATGATTTCCTGGTAAAGCATTGTTTTCTTATTAATTATACAATTTATTAATACCTTGAATATAGTGTTTGTTGTATTGGACAGAAGCATATAAATGCAAATGAATATATAAATCTGAGTAATTATTGAACGAATTTTCATGTTTGGACTAACCCTTTAAATCAGGCATGTCAAACTCAGTTTTGCTCTGGGGCCGGATCCAGACTTTCTGTTCTCAGGTGGGCCGGATCAGTAAAAGAATGTCAATTCCAAATATTTCGCTTTGTTTTTCAGTAATATGCTTTATCATTCAGCCTACATTTGTAGCCTACCCTACATATTATGATTATGGATGACAAGGGATCTTTTCTAAGCACAACACATTTATTCACAAACAATGGGAAAAAAATTATTTTCATGTTTGGCGGTGAATGTGTTAACAACTGGTTTATTTTAACAGTTGAGTGAATGCAGTTTTACACCTGAACCAACTCACCACATTAACAAACTCAAGTGGGAGCTATGAAAAAAATATTTTCGGCTTAATTGTCATACTGCTTTGAAATAAATAAATAAAAAAAGAAATACAAAATAAAACTTATAGCAGTGCATGGGCAATAAGATTAGACTACATCAGATCAAACTACTAGGCTGGGCGTACTGAAGCTGAGAACATACTGCACAATATTAATTGTCTTTAATATGAAACCAGATGAATCTTATTTTTAATGATCTGTATTCATGAGTGCAAACTAATTTCGTGTCATCACACTTTCTCTCTCTCTCTCTCTCTCTCTCTCTCTCTCTCTCTCTCACTGCACTCCTGCAGTCTACTTGCTGCTGCTGGCTCCTGAAACTTGGCATCTTTTTGCCTTCCCAAGTGCATCGATATTAGGTGTCAAATCCTGAGTAGCAGCACATTTAACAATGTCATTCAAGTGTTTATTTGTTAACCTTGAGCGCTGCTTTGTTTTATTATTGTTCATTACGGAGAACACCTGTTCACAAAGATAAGTAGTCCCAAACATGGATAGAACCTTTGCAGCCATGGCTGTTAATTTGGGGTAACCTGGCACGAGATATTGATAAAACGTATCCAATCCCACGGACCCAAATTTATCCTTCATAGCGGAATCTTTATGATGGGTCTCATAGTGGCGCCGAATATTAAACTCTTTGAACACTGCAACTTGCTGATTATATACCAAGCACATTGGTTTTGCATTCACTTCTGTGAATAAATACTTCTCAGTCCATTTTTCCTGGAAAACTCTGCATTCCGTGTCCACTTTTCTTTTTTTTTGACAGTGCCATTTTGGGAAGGGTGTGTTGACCGATAACTTGTTTAGTAGTGGTGAATGGTGAAGCAAGATTGCCGGTTTATTTTTACTTGGACACATTACGTTGCGAATGTTTACATCCTGTGACTAACTCGTGTCAGTGCCGCATGCTGGACGTGAGCGCTTTTACACATTTACTGCCCTCTAGCGGCCGAAGGGTGCATTTGGTTTGTATTTATTTTTAAAAAAATCACAACTTTTGATAGAAATGAGCTCGAGACTCCCTTCTTTTTTTGACATACTCAGAAATTTATGCTGGGCCGGATTAAATCATCCAACGGGCCGGGTCCGGCCCGCGGGCCGTATGTTTGACATGCCTGCTTTAAATACAAACTCAGCATTCATCATAGGATTTCCTGACACTGTAAAGGTGCAGAGTAATCTATGGAGTGTAGCCATCTCATGCCATGTTTTACAATGTTTTAGTGATGCAAGATTATTGCTAAAGCAATTTAACCCAAGTTTAACAATCTGAAGTATATGAAGTGATGGTCATTTTTTATTATCAGTTATCCATCCATCCATTCATCCATCCATTTTCTTCCGCTTATCCGAGGTCGGGTCGCGGGGGTAGCAGCTTCAGCAGGGATGCCCAGACTTCCCTCTCCCCACCCACTTCTTCCATCTCTTCTGGGGGGATCACAAGGCGTTCCCAGGCCAGCCGAGAGGCATAGTCACTCCAGCGTGTCCTGGGTCTTCCCCAGGGTCTCTTCTCGGTGGGGCGTGTCCGGAACACTTCACAAGGGAGGCGTTCAGGGGGCATCCTACTGTAAATAGATGCCCAAGCCAATTATCAGTTATTTTTATTATTATTTGTATTTTTTTTTTTTCTCTGTGAAATGAAGTCAGCACAGGTTGAAGCAATTCAGATTTTTTTTTTGTTTCTCAAAATAAATTATTTATTTTCTTGTACATTTTATGCAGGAGGACAGACGAAGTGATGCCAGTATGCACCTTCTTAAAATCCTTGTCGTCTGTGCTGTTGAAGGGGAAGAACCGGTTGGTGTATCCATAATCCTTGAAGGAGAGGAAATTTTGCAAGAATGTGGCAATAGCTCCGAGCACTGCGCTACATATTTGAGCTATTTTCAGAAAGTGCTTCTAGAACTTGATGGGATTAAGCTATCACCAAAAGTGCAAGCTTTAAAGATGAAGTTATCTTAAAACATTTGATTTGGCTTGACTACAAGTCTTTACATGTTGTGTTTACATGTTCAGCTTAATGTTTTAATGCGTTATGGTTTCAATGGCATACTTTTAAGTGCACTAGTCCAGAGTGCTGATTTGAATGTTGCAACTTCACTGCTTCAGAGGGCTATTACGTTTTAACGTTTATTCTACAGTTTGTTTAATGTATTTTCTGCTGTATTTTATTTCTAAATGAATGCTGTATTTTATTTTATTTATTTATTTATTTATTTATTATTTTACACAATTTTGTTTAAAACAAGTATTTCAGGCCCTGGTGCTGTGCAGTTGTTTCTATGGATGCAAAATTTAGCTGAATGCACTTTTATTAAAAAGACAACTTGGATCTAGACTGTGAACGTCACAAATATTTGGTAACGTTGGTGAATAAACTGTTTAATTATATTTTAGTTGTGTGATTTATGAAAGATATAGATGAAATAATTACTTAAGTTTCTTTCCAAAACAAATTAGCAATGTTTACATTATTATTTGCTGCATTCAGACTACAAAGAGAGAAGAAGATGGAGAGAGAGAACATGAGGATGTTTACAGCAGAGCAGGAGACATGGAGGTGAATGAGAAAAGAAGATACTACTGAAAGAAAAACAGACCAATGTATTACACTAGACTGCTAAGCATTATTTAAAAAAAACAAGCAGGGGCGAGATGGTGATAGCTGTTTCATTCCCTGCAATGCCAACACTATGGCTATGACCATGTTTCTGGGTACAAGTACAAGTGCGGGTGGGCGGGGGGGGGGGGGGGGGACGGGTTGGGCGGGGCTGTGCAGGTGGAGAGTGGGGCCGAGGCTGTGTAGGTGTAGAGGGAGAGTGGGGCTTATGCAGGTTGTAACGGGTTCGACCCATGTTGCACGGGCAGCACAGGCACGAGGCGAGGTCTTACAGAAAAAAAGGGTAATTTATTAAGGAATAATCGGGAAGTTAAAGGGTTAAAGGAGGGAGGATGGAAAGAAAGGGAAGGAATGAAGTGGCATGCGGGCATAGGCTGGTGAGTGGTGGGCAGCGGGCAGAGTAGCAGTGAGGGCCCATGTGGACAGCAGCTCCTCCGTAGTTCACTTGTGCTTCTTAAAAAATCTAATTTGGACGCGAATGAAATAACAAATTACAGACCGATTTCAAACCTTCCGTTCATATCAAAAATACTAGAAAAAGTAGTATCAGCTCCAATTTGCACATTCTTGCAGGATAACAACATCCTTGAAGAATTTCAGTCAGGTTTCAGGCCCCATCATAGCACAGAAACTGCTAGTTAAGATTACAAACGACTTGTTTTTAGCCTCAGACCAAGGCTGCATCTCATTGCTAGTCCTGCTCGATCTTAGTGCTGCATTCGACACTATAGATCATAATATTCTCATACATCGCTTACAAAATTATATAGGTATTCAGGGACAGGCATTAAAATGGTTTAGATCTTACCTGTCTGATCGCTACCATTTTGTAGATCTAAATGGAGAACCGTCTGGTGTAATGCCAGTGAAATATGGGGTCCCACAAGGGTCAGTTTTAGGACCTCTGTTGTTCTCAATATACATGCTTCCCTTGGGTAACATCATTAGAAGACATGGGATTAGTTTCCATTGTTATGCTGATGATACCCAATTATATATCTCAACTAAACCAGACGAAATACCTAAGTTGTCTAGATTAACTGAGTGTGTCCAGGACATAAAAGACTGGATGACCAATAACTTTCTTTTATTAAATTCAGATAAGACAGAGATATTACTTATTGGCCCAAAAACCAGCACACAACAACTTTCACAATTCAGCCTGCGCTTAGAAGGATGTACTGTTACTACCAGCTCAGCAGTAAAAGACCTGGGCGTAATATTAGACAGTAACTTGTCTTATGAAAATCATATTTCAAATATCACAAAAACAGCCTTTTTCCATCTTCGAAATATTGCTAAACTTAGGAACATCTTATCCGTATCTGATGCAGAAAAACTAGTTCATGCAATCATGACCTCCAGACTGGACTATTGTTATGCATTACTAGGTGGTTGTCCTGCATCCTCAATAAACAAGCTTCAGTTAATCCAAAATGCAGCTGCCAGGGTTCTCACTAGATCCAGAAAATATGATCATATAACCCCAATATTATCATCCCTGCACTGGCTACCTGTTCAGTTTAGAATAAATTACAAAATAGTATTACTTACATACAAGGCCTTAAATGGTTTAGCTCCCACATACCTAACCAGTCTTCTGATACGCTACAATCCACCACGCGCCTTAAGACTCGTTTTCTTCTGCGCATGCGCGAGCGTGCAGCAGCTTGGTGCAGTTGCTCTCGGAATTCTCGTGTGTTTTTTACTTTTTATTATACTTTCCTTCTCTTATTTATTTATAACTTTATTCTGTATTTAACAAGTAAGGTCGCCCTTTCAAACCATGCGTTTTGAAAGTGTTCTTGTTCTCAGTTACGCAATTTTAATTACACTTTCGGCGCTCCGGGTGATCAGCGCGCAACAGCAAGGAGGCGGCTCCTTTGTTTACAACAGGGAACAGCTGATCGCACTGAAGCCGGCCGGCATCAGAGATCCGACTCTGTATAGGACTCTAAACATTCCGGATGAGATACGGAGGAGGACGATAAGAGGATGCAGAGGTGGAAGGAAGCGGCGCAGAGGAGCCAAAGAGGAAGAGAAACGCGCGGCGCATAAGGAAAGGATGAGAAAGTACAAGCCGTATGTCCCGTCTCTTATCATGGGCAACGTGAGATCTCTGGACAATAAGATGGACGAGTTGACAGCTTTGTTAAAGACTGAAAACATCTTCCGCGAGTGCAGTCTGATGTGTTTTACTGAGACTTGGTTACATAGTGATGTGCCAGACTCTAATATTACACTGGACGGCTTCAGCGCGATTCGGAGCGACAGGACGAGGAGAGAGAGCGGTAAGAGGAAAGGAGGGGGGCTGGCTGTTTACATCAACAACATGTGGTGTAACCCCGGTCATGTGACTGTTAAGGAGCGCGTTTGTAGTCCAGATATTGAACTGTTGGCTGTCGGACTTCGCCCATATTATTTACCAAGAGAATTCTCACATGTGATAATAACTGCTGTGTACATTCCTCCATCCGCGAATGCCGCTGCCGCGTGTGACGTCATTCACTCTGTAACTGCCAAACTCCAGACTCGACACCCTGATGCCTTTCTCCTGATCTCCGGTGATTTCAATCACACATCACTGAACAAGACTATTCCCACTTTCACCCAGTACGTGGATTGTCACACTAGGGGGGAGAAGACACTAGACCTGCTGTATGCTAATGTCAAAGGTGCTTACAGTGCTGCAGCACTTCCCCCCCTGGGGAGGTCGGATCACAACCTAGTCCACCTCATGCCCACATACAAACCACTAGTTCAGAGACAGCCTGCTAATGTGAGGAGTGTAAGAAGATGGACAGAAGGTGCCACTGCTACGTTACAGGATTGTTTCGAGGCTACAGACTGGGAGGTTCTCAGTGCATCATATGGAGAGGACATTGATGGAATGACGGACTGCATCACGGAGTACATTAACTTCTGTGTTGACACCTGTGTACCGATGAGAGATATTCGCTGTTTCCCCAACAACAAACCCTGGGTCACCAAAGACATTAAAGCGTGTTTAAATGAAAAAAAAAGTGCCTTTAGGTCTGGTGATAAGGAAGCAGTGAAGAAGGCTCAAAAAATGCTAACCGGGAAAATCAAGGAGGGGAAAGAGGCATACAGGAGAAAACTAGAACAAAGGCTGAAGCAAAACAACACGAGAGAGGTGTGGAGGGGCATGAGGAGTATCACTGGCTATAAGACAAGCGGCCAGGCTATTGAGGGGAATAGGGAACGTGCAAACGACCTCAACACTTTCTTCAATAGATTTGATGTCCCTATGTCTCACACTCCCCCCGACTTCAACCCAAATCCACACATTCCTGCTCCTATGTCCTCCCCTACACAGAGAACAGTCACAGTCACTACTCCTGCACTCCCAGCAATCAACATCTCAGTGGATCAGGTTAAACATGGCCTGAGTAAGATCAGCCCTACAAAAGCTGTAGGTCCGGATAAGATCAATCCGAGAGTCCTGAAATCCTGTGCTCCCCAACTATGTGGTGTCCTCCAGTACCTCTTTAGCCTGAGTCTGTCTCTTCAGAAAGTCCCTGCACTGTGGAAAACATCATGCATTGTGCCGGTACCCAAAACACCACGTCCCTGTGCCCAGAACGACTACAGGCCGGTGGCTTTAACATCGCATATTATGAAGGTGTTTGAGAGACTGATCCTGGATACACTTCGTCCCCTGGTGAAGTCCTCTCTGGACCCTCTTCAGTTTGCCTATCAGCCGTTCATGGGTGTTGATGACGCCATAATACACCTGCTACATCGCACCTACTCTCACCTTGACAAGCCTAGGACCTCCGTAAGGATGATGTTCTTTGACTTCTCCAGTGCCTTCAACACCATCCAACCAGCAGTACTGGGGGAGAAATTAAGGAACATAAACATTGACACCCGCTTGGTTTCCTGGATCATGGACTACCTGACCTGTCGCCCCCAGTATGTCCGACTAAAGAACTGTGTGTCAGAGACTTTGATCTGCAGCACTGGAGCTCCCCAGGGGACGGTACTGTCTCCGTTTCTTTTCACCCTCTATACATCTGACTTTAGATATAACTCAGAGTCATGCCACCTGCAGAAGTTCTCTGACGACTCTGTGGTTGTTGGGTGTATAGAGGAGGGTGACACCTCGGAGTACCAGTCTGTTGTGGATGACTTCGTTTCCTGGTGTGAGCGTAATCACCTACAACTCAACATCAGGAAAACAAAGGAGATGGTGGTAGACTTTAGGAGAAACAAGACCCCTGTGACTCCTATATCTGTCAAGGGGGAGATAGTGGACATTGTCTCCGATTACAAATATCTGGGAGTTTATCTGGACAACAAACTTGACTGGTCACTCAACACAACGGCACTCTACAAGAAAGGTCAGAGTCGATTGTACTTTCTTCGAAGGCTCAGGTCTTTTAACGTCTGTAATACCATTCTACAGATGTTCTATGAGACCGTTGTGGCGAGTGTCATTTTTTACGCTGTGGTCTGTTGGGGTGGTAACATTAAGGTGTCTGATAAGAACAAACTGGACAAGTCAATTAAAAAGGCCGGATCTGTGCTAGGCATGGAGCTTGACTCGGTGGATGTAGTAGCAAAGAGGAGGATTCTGTCCAAAGTACAATCCATTGTGAACAATCCTTCTCACCCGCTATACAGTGTTTTGGCTGAACAGAGGAGCAGTTTCAGCCAGAGACTGATTACTATCAAGTGTTCCACTGAGCGTCACAGGAAATCCTTTCTCCCAACGGCCATAAAACTTTACAACTCTTCGCTGTAACTCATACACACATGTATGTGGATTTTTTCACTGACTGGTATACAACAGGACACTAATACTTACCCTTTTTTTTTTTTTTTTTTTTTCCCACCTTCCTTAGTTAACAACTGTGAGCACCTGTAACCGAGCATAAGCAATTTCCCTTTGGGATTAATAAAGTTCTTTGAATCTTGAATCTTGAATCTTGAATCTTGAAGATCACAAAGCTCCGGACTTCTGGTAGTTCCCAGAATTTCAAAATCTACAAAAGGGGGTAGGGCTTTTTCATATTTAGCTCCAAAGCTTTGGAATAGCCTTCCAGACAGTGTTCGGGGAGCAGACACGGTTTCTCAGTTCAAAAGTAGACTCAAGACGCATCTTTTTAATCTGGCATACACATAACTCATCCCATAATCTCATACTCCAGTACACCTATACCGAATGGCAACTACGCTAATTCTCCCCATCTGTTCTGTATTTCTCTACCCATCCCGAGGCATCGGGAGATTTTGCCAGCTTCAGTAGACAAAGGCCGACCCTGCGAGGTTCCTGAGGCATCCAGAGAAGGACCAGCTCCAGCTGGATTCAGCTTTATGATGGTTGGAGCTACACATGCTGCTCCTGTGCTTCCAGTGATCAAGACCTCATCTGCCCTCTGCACCTACTGACTCGTCCCTATGCTGAACTGGTCTTCATGTCAATTTAAATAATTTCTGTCATATTGAATTTTCACCTGCACAACACACAAGATGTTATATCATTTCTATCTGTTATCGCCCAAATGAGGATGGGTTCCCTGTTGAGTCTGGTTCCTCTCAAGGTTTCTTCCTAATGCCATCTCAGGGAGTTTTTTCTTGCCACCGTCGCCATCACCCTTGGCTTGCTCATCAGAGAAATTTCATTCATTCGTCTCATTATTATTATCTGCACATTTTTTCTCACACATACATACTTCCAATTATTTTCTTGTCTCTAATTATTATTATTATTATTATTTTTTTTTTTTTTTTGCTAAATTTCTTTCATTTTTGTGAAGCTGCTTTGAGACAATGACCATTGTTAAAAGCGCTATATAAATAAAATTGAATTGAATTGAATTGACTCTCCTCTCAGTGGATGGCTGGACCAGCCACTCCCAGCTCTCTCTGTGGGCGCGGCCTCAGACAGGAGTCCTCTCTGACGTCCGGCGGCTGGGAACAGGGGCCGTGACATGTACCTCTTTGTGGCCTTTTCCTCCTCGGCGGTAGGGTCACGATAATTTGGCTCCGTGTGAGAGCCGAAGAGCCGTGGCTGTCCATGCTGCGGATATCAAAGGGAGAAGGGGAGGCAGCCTAGATAGTGAGCTTCAGAGCGAGGAGCAATATTAGATACCAAGATGGCGCCGGTGAGGTCGGCTGCCGTCACGACTGCTCCGACCACCTTTTCTTTGTTTTTTTTTTTTAAGTTAGTTTTCAGTGTTTTAAAATCGGCAAAATCACCACCATTGAGTACATTAGGTATGATAGAGACACTCTTGTTTCTATTGGTATACAATGTACTCACAATTCGACGTTTTTAACTCCGGATCCGAGCTGGCCGAGTGAGATCCTGAGGGAGAACAAAGGACGCGACGCGAAGCGGTGGCCCCGAGGGAAACGAGCTGGCATTAGGAACCGGCTGAGAGCCCGTGCACACCGCATACCTCTGCCTAGCATCCTGCTCGCCAACGTCCAGTCACTGGAGAACAAACTCGATGACCTCAGGGCCAGAATAAAGTTCCAGAGAGACATTCAGGACTGCAACCTTCTCTGCTTCACCGAGACATGGCTGAACCCAGCGTTGCCAGACCACGCCATACAACCAGCCGAGTTCTTCTCGGTTCACCGCATGGACAGGACGCGGGACTCGGGGAAGTCAAGGGGAGGCGGCGTGTGTTTGATGGTGAACAACAGCTGGTGCAACAGCACCGGGACGCTGCGCTTATTGTGGCGGGGGACTTTAATAGTGCCAACCTCAAACGTGCAGCGCGGAACTTTTATCAGCATATCACCTGCCCCACCAGGGGCAAAAGGACACTGGACCATTGTTATACAAAGGTCAAAGACGGTTACAAGGTACAATCTCGTCCACCGTTTGGTAAATCCGACCACGCCGCCATCTTCCTCATGCCAAAATATAAACAAAGGCTGAAACAGGAAGTTCCGGTTCAGAGGGAGGTCGCGCACTGGACGGACCAATCGGTGGCCGCGTTACAAGACGCACTCGATGACGCAGACTGGGACATGTTCAGAAACAGCTCCGATGATGACGTCAGCGTGTTTACGGAAGCGGTTGTGGGATTTATTGGGAAACTAGTGGATGATACAGTGGAGAAAAAGACTATCAGAACGTTTCCCAACCAGAATCCGTGGGTGGATAAAACCGTCCGCGATGCTCTGAGATCTCGCACTGCTGCCTATAACACGGGACTTGCGTCGGGGGACATGGAACCGTACAAGGCTGCGTCATACAACGTCCGGAAGTCGGTGAAAGAGGCGAAGCAGTGCTACGGGAGAAAACTAGAGTCACAGCTTCAACAGAGTGACTCTAGGAGCCTGTGGCAGGGACTGAGAGTAATAATGGATTATAAAGCACCAACATCCGGTATGACGAACGCAGACACGACTCTGGCAGACACCTTCTATGCTCGCTTCGAGGCTGCAGCTAATGATGCTAGCGATGCTAATGATAACGGCGCTAATGCTAACGGCGCTAACAGCTGCAGACAGGAAGACACTGCCAGTACCGGAAACGCGCTCATCATCTCCGAGCACGACGTGAGGAGAGCCTTCAAGAGAGTGAACATCAGGAAAGCAGCAGGACCAGACGGCATCTCAGGCCATATCCTCCGAGCTTGTGCAGACCAGCTAGCACCTGTGTTCACTGAGATATTCAACATCTCTTTATTCAATTCAATTCAATTCAATTTTATTTATATAGCGCTTTTAACAATGGTCATTGTCTCAAAGCAGCTTCACAAAAATTAAAGAAATTAAAAAAAAAAAATAATAATAATAATAATAATAATAATAAAAAAAATAAAATAATAATAATAATAATAATTATAGAAAAGAAAATAATTGGAACTGTGGATGTGTGAGAAAAATGTGCAGATAATAATAATGAGATGAATGAATGAAATTTCTCTGATGAGCAAGCCAAGGGTGGCGGCGACGGTGGCAAGGAAAAACTCCCTGAGATGGCATTAGGAAGAAACCTTGAGAGGAACCAGACTCAACAGGGAACCCATCCTCATTTGGGCGATAACAGATAGAAATGATATAACATCTTGTGTGTTGTGCAGGTGAAAATTCAATATGACAGAAATTATTTAAATTGACATGAAGACCAGTTCAGCATAGGGACGAGTCAGTAGGTGCAGAGGGCAGATGAGGTCTGGATCACACTTTATCTCAGTCGGTGATCCCCACATGCTTCAAAGAGTCTATCATTGTTCCTGTTCCAAAGAAACCACATCCTGCTTCCCTCAATGACTATCGCCCTGTAGCCCTCACATCAGTAGTGATAAAGTGCTTTGAACGCCTGGTCAGAGACTTCATCATCTCTTCACTACCGGACACACTGGACCCTCTACAGTTCGCTTATCGTCCAAACCGTTCCACAGACGATGCAATCTCAAATCTCCTCCACACATCTCTCACCCACCTGGACACTAAGAGGGGAAATTATGTGAAAATGCTCTTCATCGACTACAGCTATGCATTTAATACCATAATTCCCTCCACACTCACCACCAAGCTGGAGCACCTGGGACTCAGCTCACCCATGTGTCAGTGGATCTCCAACTTCTTAATGGGCAGACCACAGGCAGTAAGGATGGGCGGTCATGTCTCAGCCTCCCTCATTCTCAGCACTGGAGCCCCCCAGGGTTGTGTTCTGAGCCCCCTGCTGTACTTTTTATACACCTACGACTGCGTGGCCACTACCAACTCCACCGCCGTCATCAAGTTTGCTGACGACACTGTCGTGGTGGGCCTGATCACGAACAACGATGAGTCGGCCTACCTGGAGGAGATTGGAAATCTGGAGAACTGGTGCCAGAGGAAAAATCTCTGAACAAAAATCTGAACGTCAGTAAGACAAAGGAGCTGATACTGGACTTTAGTACAAAGCAGGAGAGGAACTACCAGACCCCCGTCATCAACAGGAGCCCAGTGGAGACAGTGGACAGCTTCAGATACCTCGGTGTTCACATCACGCAGGACCTGTCATGGTCCTGTCACATCAACACCGTGGTGAAAAAGGCCCGGCAGCGTCTCTACCACCTCAGACGTTTGAGAGACTTCAGACTGCCCTCCAAGGTGCTCAGGAACTTCTACTCCTGCACCATAGAGAGCATCCTGACGGGAAACATCATGACCTGGTTTGGAAACAGCACCATGCAGGACAGACGAGCTCTACAGAGGGTGGTGCGATCAGCCGAGCGCATCACCCGCACCGAGCTCCCTGACCTGCACTCGATCTACAGCAAGCGGTGCTGGACTAAGGCCAGGAAGATAGTGAAGGACCTCAGCCATCCCAACAATGGACTGTTCTCTCTGTTGCGGTCAGGAAAGCGCTTCCACTCCCTGAAGGCCAACACAGAGAGACTGAGGAGGAGCTTCTTCCCGCAGGCAATAAGGTCTCTCAACCATACCACATTCACACCACAAACACAGAACTAATACAACCTGTTAACGTCAATGGACACTATGGACACTTTCATGCACATCTACACTTACATCGGAACTCATGTTTATGTTTACATTCTGCACAAAGACACTTTAATAAGGCACCTTAAGTCACTTTCCTATGCATACTTGCACACCATACTTCCTCCACCAAATTACAATAAAAAAAAGAAAAAAAAGAAAATTTCTATTGTACAGTATATTTCTATTTTTATTTCTATTTTATGTACAGTATACTCTATTTTTATTTCTATTATACTTCTATTTTTATTTTTATTTCTATTTTGATTCTAGTTAAGTTTAATTTTCCTATCGTATTTCTTTACTCATATTTATTTCTTACTATAAGATTTAATTCTCTTTTTAAGGTCACTGGCGGTCGTGTAAGCATTTCACTGCATATCGTACTGTGTATGACTGTGTATGTGACGAATAAAATTTTAATTTGACTTTTAGATTTGGGTGCAGGGAAAGTGAGGGTGGGGCTGTGCAGGGGCAGAGGAAGAGTGCAGATAATTTCATTACAGATGTGGAACACAACTGAGTTTGTAGTGAAGATTGTAGTAAACATGCAAGTTTCCTGTTTAACTCTTCCTTCATCATGAGTTCTTTACCCTTTAGACCAGTGCTGTGATAATGCTGATGTTTAGAACTAAAGCAAAAAGACACACCACTCCATTCTTTCAGCAGGACAAATACACTGCAGTGTGTCTAACACAGTAACAACAAACTATAGACATGTTCACACCACCACTGCAGTCTAATCTAATCTGTAATCTAATGTGTTTAATCCAGTCTAATCATGTTAATCTAATCTTTAGTCATCTTTTCCAGAGAGAAATTAATGTTGTTGTCAAAGAGGAGAGAGAGCAGTGTGGATGGGGCATGGACACTTCTCAGAGAGTACGTCACACAAATGTCACTTATTAGCTCAATTATTTATTAATACTGATCTAAAACAAATTATTATGGTGGTTACTATGCCGTGTAACTGAAGTTCTTTTCACCTCTCACAGAAAAATAAAAGCTTCAAATTCTGTTATGATAAAAATGATTATGTGGTGATCTGTGAGACGTCAATGACCATCCAGGAGGCTCTGCTCAAAAATGCCTGTTTTCAAGAAATTTCTGAAAAAAATCAACAAAAGGTAAAAAATCAGCCAAATGAAATGATAATCAAGAGACGGACGCCTCTAGCAGCGACTGTGACCACAGACTTTCCAGTTTATCTGATTGATGAAAATGAAACTCTGGATATCAAATTCAAAACAGTCAGTAAAAAGAGTACACTGAAGAAGACACCACCTCCACCTGCTTTAATGGCTGAACGTGAAAACCTTTGTAGTTTCTACATTAGCAGACTTGGTGGTGATAATATCCAATATATTTTACAACACAGCGGATTGATAGAAACAAGTTATATTTGTGTGTATGTATTGAAGAGAGAAAAGGTGGAAACAGCTCTTAGGCGTGATGGGAGATTTAAAGAAAAGATTTTTCAGAAAGGTATTCTGAAGAAAGAGTCCTCAAAAACTCTAATCAATCTGTCAGACCCTGTTGATGTCAATGATGATTTCAATGAAATGAAGTTTCAGATTATTATTAATCCCAACCTGATAAAGGGCCAAAAGTCTACACAAAAAGACAAAAACCTCAATGATTCTGACACTTCTCAGGCAACAAACCTCACCCAGGCATCCACTAATGCTGTGGAGAAGAAAATAGAGACTCTACTGAAAGAGAAGGAGTCTAGAAAAGACACAGAAATAAAAGAGATCCCAGACACACAGGAGATCCTGAGCCTTCTGAGAAATCAGCACACAGATTTGCTGAAGACTCTGAAAGAACGAGAGAACCTGAAGACCGATGGTGAAGTGAAGCGGTTCTTCAGAGTGGAGTATGATAAAAGTGTTCAGAGCTTTTTAGAGGTGAACAGAGTTAAAAAGTTGATAAAGAGGTCCGACGCCATCTGCCTGATCCGTGTTGGTAATTTAATAAATGGAACCGGATTCCTGCTGTTTAAGAGTTTTGTCCTCACCAACGCACATGTGGTTAAAGGATATGATTCTTCTACACAAAAACTGGAACACAGTCTACAAGCTGTTTTTGGGTATGAAGATGTGGGCTCTCCAGTAAAAGAGATACCAGTGAATGAGAACTATGTTGCTTTATTAAAGGGTAAAAATGACGTGGGGAACTACCTGGACTTTGCATTGTTGGAACTGAGCGGTGATGTAGATCTGCCTGTACGTCTGCCTCAATTGCTGAATTACTGGGTCAATATCACTTCACCCATCAGTGGTGGTGTCTGTATAATCGGACATCCAGGGGGCGGAGTCAAACAAATGGACCCATGTTTTATTATCCCAAAAGCAGACATTCCACAAGCAGCAGAGAGACACTATGCAAATAACCAAAAGGATGTTGTCTTTCATGTTATAACAAAGTGGTGTCAGGCTGAGGACAGGGAAAAGCGTGAATCGCAGATCATGTACAATTCCTGTTTCTTGCATGGATCATCTGGCTCACCGGTGTTTGATGACTTTTGTAACCTGATTGGTGTTCACACCGGTGGATATGATTATGAAGAAGTAAGTGGGGAATGGCGGAGTGTGATGGAATATGCACTGCCACTGTTCCCCATTCTGGTGCAGATCTTCATACAGTGCAGCAAGAGTGGAAGATCTGACATAGTTGAGTATTTTCTCAAGCCTGGAGGAAAATTTCAGCACGTTGTTGATAGGGCAAATGAAATGCTACAGATCAATCATATGGGGAATTAATCATTACACTAACACCATCACTTATACACTAATGATATCATAGTCAAACATTTGAGTCTGTGTAAATGGAGGGAGGTTATACAATAAATAGCTGTAATGAACAGGTATTATTCAATATTAAAGCCATTGAACTGAAGCTGAAAGTCTGCACACCACTCACTGCTTCATCGATTCTTTTTAAATGTGCTGTGGTTACGTTCACACCAAAATCATGTGAGTGTCCGAATACTTGTGGACCTGCCTGTTTATTCTTCTCTTTTCTTTTTTTCCCGAAATCAGTGAAATTATAAAATATCTCTGTTTTATTATTTTTGTTCTGTATGTGTAAACCCGACTGTACTCTCAGTATGGAACGTTATTTACAGATTTTATTTCCCTCCGTCTCCTACTTTTCATGATGGGACTCAGCTTCAGTCCCACACTCTGTAGAAATAGCAGCAGCTCTGCAGTGTAGTGACCTGCACGCAAACCCACACACACACACACACACGCACGCACACACACACACACACACACACACACAGAAACAGAGCTCTCACAGAGCTGAAACACACACCTTTCACACATACATCACTCACACCTTCAGGGCAGTGGTGGCTCAATCGGCTCAAAAGGCTGTGGGTTACTGATCATAAGGTTGGGGTTCAAGCCCCACCACCACCAGGTAGTCACTGTTGAGCCCTTGAGCAAGCCTTTTAGCCCTATCTGCTCCAGTGGGCACCTTATCGTGGCTAACCCTGCGCCCTGACCTCAGCTTCCTAACTGGGATATGCAAAAACTATCATTTCGCTGTGCTGTTTTGTCTGGCGATTAGGGCTAGCTCATGGCGATTTAGAATCTGGGTTATTGATCAGAAGATTATTGGTTCAAGCCTCAGCTCCTCCATGTTGTCTCTGTTGGGCCCTTGAGCAAGGCCCTTAGCCCTGCGTGCTCCAATTTCACTGGACTTGAATATATACAGTGGCATGCGAAAGTTTGGGCACCCCTGGTCAAAATTTCTATTAATGTGAACAGTTAAGCAAGTGGAAGATGAAATGATCTCCTAAATGCATAAAGTTAAACATGAAACACTTTGTGTGATTGTTTTTGTGTTGTACAATTTTTAAGTAAAAAACGGAAAGCAGCACCCTGCAAAAGAAGGAGAATCCCAGGAGACTTGAGCTCTCAGATCATTTTGACGAATTTATCAGATCTTAATTAGCCTGTTAGGATCATGGCTTGTTCACGGTCATTGTTAGGAAAGGCCAGGTGGTGCAAATTTCAAAGCTCGTCCCAAAATCTCTAAACTTGTCCCATCAATCGACAGCCATGGGTTCCTTTAAGCAGTTGCATAGCACTTTGAAAATGAAAAACATTGACGCTCACAAAGCAGGAGAAGGCTGTAAGAAGATAGCAAAGTGTTTTCAGGTACCAATTTCCTCAGTTCGGAATGTAATTAAGAAATGACAGTTAACAGAAACAACATAATGTCTGAAAGACCAAGAAAAATATCAGGGATATCAATATCTCGTAGGATTGCTAGAACAGCAAGTCTTTTGACTGCAAAAGACCTTCAGGAAAATGTGGCTCTGTGTTTGTGCCACTGTTAAGCTGTTCAGCAACACCTGCACTAATATGGCCTTGATGGAAGAGTCATCAGAAGAAAACCTCTCCTGCATTCTCACAACGAAAATCAGTGTCTAAATGTTGCAAAAGAACATTTACACAGGCCTGAGGCATTTTGGAAAAAAGTCCTGTGGACCGATGAGGTTAAAATAGAATTATTTGGCTGCAATGAGCAAATGTATGTTTGGAGAACAAAGGGTACAAAATTTCATGAAGAGAACACCAGTTAAGCATGGTGGTGGATCAATCAGTTGCATTGCAGGCCGTGGCACAGAGAATATTTCACAGGTAGAGGGAAGAATGTATTCAATTCAATTACAACAAATTCTGGAAGCAAACATAACACCATCTGTAAAAAAAAAAATGAATCTTGAAAAAAGGATAAAGATCATAAACACACTTCAGATACTTGCCAAAAAGGATGCTACTAAATATGCAGTGGGCCCAAACTTTGCTGCAGGCCCTTTTCCTTTTCTTTTATTTTGAAAATGTAAAAAATTTAAATAAAATAAATTTTGTTTCAAATATAAAGGGAATGTGTTTTCTGTAACTTTATACATTTCGGTGATCATTTCATCTTCCACTTGCTTAACTGTTTACATTAAAAGAAAATTTGACAAGGGGTGCCCAAACTTTCGCATGCCACTCTACATATGTGACAAATAAAAGCTATTTTATTAATTAAATGATCAATAATCAAAAGGAGGCCAGCATACTCACACTCTTATTTAATCACAGCTGCACTAACCAGTTAGTCATGTGGAAGGTCTTTCCCTCTGAACACTGGAACACTTTGAGAACTTTGAGATGTGTTGGAATGAGAGAAAGTCATGTAACTTAATGCAGTGCTGAAAAACATGTAAAAGTTATTCAATAATCCATGGTTTATTACTCAGTTCAATTTAATTACATTTGATTTCTATAGCGCTTTTAACAATGGTCATTGTCTCAAAACCGCTTCACAAAATCAAAAGAATGGAAATTTTTGAAATGTGAATGTGTATGAATCAGAATGATCAGATTGTCCCTGATGAACAAGCCGAGGGCGATGGTGCTGAGATTTTTTTGTGCTCTACTGATTTAATTAATAACTTCTTGTGGAACCCTGTAGTTAGGGCTACTTGTCTCTGTTCATGTATATGATGAACCATGCTGTCTGCTTCACCGTCTGGATTCAGGATAAGACAAAAGTTTTTGGGAGATGGATTCATGATTTACTCACCTATTAAATATTTAATATTTGTTAATTTAGAACAAAACATAATTATAAATCGCTTGAATGAAAAAAAATGCTTTTGCTTTTAATTAAGCTTTTTTTCATCAATACAGTTGTTTTCCAATTTTCCAAGGTGCTTTTTCTTGTAATTGCTTTTAATACCGCTTTTTTTTTTGCATCTCGTGTACATTTGTTATCCTAAATTCAAGGAAATACTGCTGTTACTATTATTTATTAAAAAAAAAAAAAACATTTTAAAAGAGAAGTCCCTCCATAATTTTTTTTATTTACTGTGAGATTATCATTAATCTGTCACATGCTCTTTATGAAGAATATGAAGAATAGAAGAATATTCAATTATTTGTCACATGTACTTTTTACAGCACAGCGAAATGTCTTCTTCGCATATCCCAATTAGGAAACTGGGGTCAGAGCGCAGGGTCAGCCAGCTTACAGCGCCCCTGGAGCAGATAGGGTTAAGGGCCTTGCTCAAGGGCTCAACAGTGGCAACTTGGCGATGCTGGGGTTCGAACCCCCAACCTTCCGATCAGTAACTCAGTAACCCACAGCTTAACCGACTGAGCCACCACTGCCCTATTGTCTTGTTTGTAAAGAAAGTACACAGTACATGTACCCAATTTGTGTTGAGAACTGAGATTCTTTTTGTTTACTTGTTTGAAAGGTAAATAAATGCTTCAAAGGGCAAATTATTATTGGATTTCTCTGTCTTTCTGTGCAGTAGCTCTTAATGCATATCTCACTTAGCTTTTCAGGATTTTGAGGATTGTGTACCTTGGTTTATATTTTTGACATTTCTGCGGCGCAGTTTATATGAAGCTAAGATGAACATTTAATCTGCCTGTTTAAAAGCAGTTTCTGTTTTCACTTTAGTTAATATTTATTTGCAGTCAAAATGGATGATAATCTACACTAAGGAACAACCGTATACTGCTGATATTCATTTGATTAAAATTAGTTTTTGTGAATAACAAAATTTTATACTAAAATGTACCAGTTTAAACTGTAAAGTTTACATTTTAAATGTATTATCCTGGCAACCACAGCTGCCAGATTTTTTATATAAAATAAACAGGATTTTTTTGTTTGTTTGTTTAAATGGCACCATTTCTAACGGTTAATTACCCTAATTTTACAGGATGTTTCTTTTTTTTTTACAGAAATATTCTGTAACCCAGAGGAAAATTTTACTGCTCAAAGCTTGCTCTTCTATAACTCTGGAGACAAAGATGTAGTTCTCATTTTCACCTCAGTTTAGTTTCTATTTAGTTTCATACACTTCTGGTTTGTTTCTCCTAAAATTCACTAGGAGAAACAGGTGAGACAAGACATTTAGCAACAGGAGTCATCCTTGAGATGAAACGGCGATAACCTCGCTGTTATTAATGGCTCATTTTTTTTCTGCTTTGGAGAAAGGTGTGATATATAAAATTAATTAGGTACCTCTTTGTATTATTAATGCAGTTTATTACAATGTGATTGGTTCTATTGAACTGTAATGGATCTTTGTCGATAGGTGTTCCAATTTATATTAAACTTACTGTATAGTTGACAAAATATGGGAAAACCTTTCAATATGACCCAGTATAGTTGAACAAGACTTACAGTATAGACTACAAAATACTAAATCAACATTAACAGGATTAAAAAAAATAATAATCTATATATACACCCACAAATAAATTAAGGACATTAGTTTCTGTATCCAAGTGTGCCTAATAAATGAATTAAAAATAAAATCAATAGCTCTTTTAAAAATGCTTAAACAAACAAGTTTGCTTTATTTGAAATGGCCCCATAACAATATATAGACACATGTAAATGTGTATACATAACATTTTCACATGTAAATTGTTAGTGTCAGGTTGTACAGAAAACATTCAGCGGTGCCTTCTACTGCATTTCCTTTCTTTTGACAACTTGCATCACAAAAAATGAAACTCTTAAGATTTTGGTTTTATACTTAAAAACAAAACATTGTACTTTAACTGAGCGATCACAATGGAGTCTGTTACCTAATATCAACTTTTAGGACAGCAACAGCTAATCCTACGTATTCATTCTGAAAACCTGAACTACAAAATGTTCTACTTATAAGACTTTGCTTTTAGAACAGCATATGTAGCAGTATTCAGTACAGCTGTATAATACTGGAACAGCAAGCAGTATTTGTATGAGGGCTTTTTGTACATTCCTCCAGTGTGCCACATTAAAAAAAATTATAAGTCTTTGAGGCCCTCATGAGACATTTGTTCATCAAAGCTTTTTTGGCTTTACTTTTTTCCACCGGTGTCCATCCATCCAGGGTACCACAGCGCATGACGTATGCTGCAAAAATAAAAAAGAAAGTACAAATAAATTCTTACATGCATTTTCTGAGGCATAAAAATGGGCAAATTAGTCCGATATGGCCATGAATCAAAGCAGCTAAAATAAATTCCATCTCTTGAGGTTGAATACATTTATAGTTGGTTACATGTCAATAAAGCACCTTATTTAGTTGAAGCTTCGTTTAAAAAAAGAAAAAAAAAAAAAAAAAAAAAAAAAAAAACATTCTGAAAATTAATTGCCACCAGTCTGTGTGGGTAGAGATGCTTCAAACTGGACAGTGGAATGAACTGTTGTGAACCAGTGTGTTGAAGCCCACTAGTGTAAGCTACCTTAGGCGTGACCGTTGTACATAGGAATAAAAGAAAAAAATTAATAAATAAGGGATGTCCATTGAGTCACAGTATAGGGCTAGACCATGTTGTGGGCCTTAGTTTCGTTCTCTGGCTCTAAACCCTTTGCCATGTTGTATGAAGAAATACAGTATCCAAAAATAAAAGTTTGTATTTATTTTATACATTCTAGAACAATACTGGAGATTATAAAACTATGAAATAACACTTGGAATTAGGTGATTAAGTAACAATTACAATCAATTAATTTATTAAATGATGGTTAGCCATTCTGGAACAGTTCTTGCAAGAACAGTATTGTCAAGTGAATTTGCATAATCCATCAAGCACCATGATGAACCTGTCTCTCATGAAGACCTTCTCAGGAAAGCAAGACCAAAATGTACCTCTGCTGCAGAGGAGAAGTTCATTTAGAGTTACCAGCCTCAGAAATTTACCAATTCACGCACAGCACCTCAGATTAGAGCCGTTATGAAGGATTTACAGTTCACAAGTAGAAGATCTCAATACCAACTGTTCAAAGAGATTATTGCATATTCTGGATGCCAGTGTATTTGGACTTTGGACTTGTCCAGGACCGTTTTCCCTTCTGGCACCTTTCCGTGCTTCCCAAATGCCACTGCATTTTGGCACTTCGCTGCAGTAAAGAACTCATCAAAAAGAAGATGAAGGCAGTCCTTCCGGGCCTCTGCATGGATTGCAGCTAGACGGGTAGAGGACAGAAAAAGACCAAATTCTGAATACAGCTCTCGCTTCCCAGATCTGTTTTATTTAGCCATACCACCAGCCTGAGGTTGTAGCTGTTCAACTTTTTCCAGAAAGCTTTTTAATGCCTCAAGTTGTTCACCAACTTGGGGGGGGGGGGGGGAGGGTGCTAAGGGGAGGCCTGTAGGATCCAAGCACATACTGTATTAACATGCTGATATTCAATATGATATCAGATTGGATTGGATATTGGGGGGTGGAGGGGGGAATTACTTACCAATACTACACAGCACCTCCTCAAGTTTCTCTTCCATTAATTTTACCAGCTCTGGCTTACAGACCTCACATGGCTTCCATGCTCAGTCACCCCTTGGTTTCGTTCTCACACTTGGTTCTCCATATTCTGGTACTGGAGCAATCTCATTGATAGAACTAGCTGCATAGGAACTAAAGCTCGAGTTCTCGTATTCAGAACTACTAGCTGTGCTATTCTCTGTAGGACAATTTTCAGGTTCAATGGGACTGTACAACATTTTATAAAAACTCTTTGGCTGCAAGTTTACTTGGAATTGTTGGCTTCCGATGCTCAGCTGAATTTGTTAACAGGCCTCTGTTGCAACTGGTTGAAAGACACTGGCTGTGCAGTGTGATGCTGTGGATACTGTGGATGGTTAGAAGAGGCTGGATAAAGAAAGACTGGTACTCTGATAGGTGATAGTATGGCAGGAGGGGTGGAGATGACTGGGTGGCTAGTGGCTGGTATAATGGCAGAGAAGGTGATCTCTGGGTGGCTGGTAGTGTGGAAGGGAAGGTGGAGTTGATGGGGTAGCTGGAATGGTGGCAGGGGAGGTGGAGTTGACGGAGTAGCTGGTTGCTGCGCGAGACCGTGCCCTAAAGAATTTAGGCATTGCTGTGCAGAGGTGGACTGAACTGCTGGAGGCAGTGATCTCTTTTTAATTTGGCACTGTAGAACTTGTTGTCAGACCACCGTGCCAATACTACTTCTCCCGGTTTCAGATTTCTTAAACAAGCAATAGGTTGATCATCTTTGTTTAATATATCAGTGAAATTAAAAACATGCTACTTTATTGTATTTTTTTATAATGTGGCAACACATTGTTTCTGCAGGTTAACAATTTAATACCTTTTTTAAAGACTTTTTACATCCATACTAGGTAATAGCGCCCCCCACCCCAACAAGAATTATAAAAAAAAAAAAAAAATTTTGGCCAACAAGGCAGCAGAATTGTCTTACTAAAACAGATAAACACACCCAGATTCAGATTAAAATTACTGTTACTTGACCAAAATGCCCATAACCTAATGATTGTGCCTGGAGATACATTGATAATCTAGTGGTAAGAGACTAGATGTCATCTAGGAGTTTGTTTATCTTAGTACAGTCCTCCTTGGCTTTAGACATCAAACTTTGCATTTGGTTTTCTGATGCATCATGTAGAACAAAAGTTATTATTTTTAATACATGTAACTTAATGCTACCAGAATATGGGACTGGCATTGTAAAATGCACATATTCTTCCTCTTCTTGAGGAAGCCAACCAAAAGCCATAAAAAACATGTGTTCCTATGAGTCTGTGCCATTTCTTTGCCTGTGACGGGATCCTATATCTATCCATCTGTCTATCACTATAGCTATATTAAAACAGTAATTTGTAATATGTAGGCTGGCAGGTTATGCAGGCCCGTTCTGAGTGCTACCACTGCAGTGGGAAACACTGTAGCATCATCCACAATAAATTAAAATAAACAAAATAACAGTAAGTGATTCAGTTACCTTTATCCTTGGGTGAGCCAGGGTCTGGTTCATAAAACTTGATCTTCAGTGGGTTGCGCTCTCTTTTGGTCAATTCTTTTTTTAAACTTCCTGCTGGGCTTTCTATTCTGTGAAACAGAAATGTAAAACATTTTAAAGTGGTTCTTAGTTCATTATAGCATATTTCAGTTTGTTACAGCAATTTTTAGGTTTATATTATTCAAGTTAGTTTTTATTTAAATTTTTTAAAAATATAATTAGCACTTCTTTTTTTTTATTGCTTGGAAACACCTGTTAATTGATGTACCTAGAAAAGCAATATACCATCCTCCAAATGCTGTAGGTATCTATTATGATTGTACCGGGACATGACTGCTACCATTTTTTTCTAAATTTAAATCACACACAAAAAAAACACCACATTTTGTTAGTTACACCAAGTTATGTAGGAGACCATTTAGTGCCTTTGCTGAAACCTCAGCATGACCCAGTTAGTTCAAATGACGTGCTATCACTTTGAGAGATTATTCATAGTCTGGTTATTGTAAGCGCTGTGTTGCTAGATTACTTGTAATTAAAAATAAAAATTTAAACAGCTTAAAAGATAAGTTTCCACAGAACATGAGCATGAACACTGCGTGCACCGCATCTTTCCTCAGAATGGAGGTTTCGAATGCAGCTTCACTTGTTTTACACGAGGAAGAATAAAATTATTTAAACAAGCTTCGTGTTTTATACTTCGCATATATATTTTTTTTTTATTTTAATGCATGTTAACAATAATCTACTATATTAAGGGTATCGCCTAATACTATACTAGATGCCATGCAATAAAATACTCCCGCGTAATACTGTATTCTCGACATGATAAAAGACAGTCTAACATTTGATAATATGGTTAGTTAACGTATAGTCAGTTAATTTATACTGTCAGTTAATCTATACACTTCCACCTCAGGACATGTTTATGAAATGAGGCACAACATTTTATTTTATTTTTTCCATCATCTTAAATGTACGCCGACACACGCGCGCGCGCGTCTTCTATGCGCCCCGGTACTTTAATTAAACAGCACGCGAGAGATGAGTCAAGGCCAGAGCCCTTATTGGAATTTAAGTAAACCTGGCGACCACTTCAAATAATATTTTTTTTCTGAAGGTGTGCGGGCTCCACCAATTTTCCACCAAACGCGGTAAACTTAGTTTTATAGAGCCACAGGTGGTCCATGCTAAAGGTTAGCAAAAGTTATTATTTAACGTTGCCACGTACAGTATGGGACTCGCGTCCTCAAAATGTTTCAGAGCAAACAAACACTTTCCTTCAAAATATTATAAACTCATACTCAAATTACATTTAATAAGGACTTGGCTTACCTCTTTCTGTAAGGTGCTGCTTTGCGTATCCTCCTCATTCGTCCTGTGTGTACTTTAATGGCGCTCCTGGCGTTCTTAAATTCAGCCAACCTCGTTAATTAACCAATCAGGACGCAGCTTGCGTAATGGATTGCGCTGCTGTCCAATGAAATTTCGTATGCTGTCATTGTGCCCAGATCACCTGGAGGGTTCAAAGTTCACATCTTTGTGCCAAATTTGAGCAGCTTCAGTAAGGTGAGTGAGCTATTTATTACTTTTGCCACATAATTAATAATCTGTTTTTGTAAGTCTTTTGTTACTAAGTGTAGCTTAGTATTTTCTTTTTCATTTGAACGTACTCAGATGTAGGACAACTGTGAAGTTTAAATAAATTAAAATATAAATAAAACTGTAATTATAATTTAATAATAAAACTGTTATTGATATAAATGCTAATAGTTAACTAATATTAAATGATGGAATATATTTTTGTGCATAGTGACAAAACCTTACTAAGACACTTAATGTTGTTTATTATATATTTTTATAATTATTTGTGGCCTGTCTGTTTACTTTATTACAGAGTAATTATGGATTAATTGCAATAGCCATATAGGAAGCGTAAAATGTAAAAGTTAGAAATACATTTTTATGTTGAACATATGTGCAACTTTTATGTCTGTTATTTATATTGTCAATTATTTCAGACGAACAGTTGACGCTTAATAATATGACACAGAAGTACGAATCACATTGGAGGAGAAAAGTCACGATCCACCTAAATACTTGCAAAAGATACAGAAGAAAGGTAAGAAAGTAAATTTTTTTGTTATTGGAGCTGTTGTTATAGCCTAATATTTTATCTAAAGCATTTAGATGAATCAGGTGTTGACAAAAAAGTAGGAACAGCATTTGCATATATTCCAGCTCAGTTTTACAGCTGTTAGCCTCTGGAATGGCCATTAAAATAAATAAAAACCTCTTTTAGAACATTCTTATGAAGGGGGATTTATTGCAGGGTTTCTTGTTTTTTTAGTTTTATGTAGATGTATGTTAAAAAAAAAAAGGATATTAACTGTATTATTGTTCTCTATTTTCAGCCAGATACACAAAGCGCAGAGAAGAAAGGTAATAACTAAAAATGTAAAAATAAAAAAATAAAAATAAAAGGTTAAAAAAATACATTAAAATGTTTAATATAGTTTCTTTTGTGTGTGTGCATTTGAAAGGTGAAAACTCTTAATCTTTGCTACTTTTTAAAAATAGAAGAATAAACTTTTTTTTTCACCAAAAATAAATGTTTTTGTGTTTTACTTACTGGGGTTTTGTTAGGCCAACTTGTTCTTAAAAGTAAAAGTAAACTGTCAATGTATAGAATACATTTTGAACAGAAGAGCCAATGAGCCGAACAGCCTAGTTGAAAGTTTTCTGAAAAATATAGTTATTTGAAATTTTAACTATGGTGACAGAAAGATAAAGGCAAATGTAATTGTCTCAGTAAAATGTTTGGCCCGCATAAGTACATTTAAATATATTACATTGAGTATAGGGATTTTGGCAGTTTTACTTTACAGCTGAAATGCTATCTTTTCAAGTTATAGATTTCTGAACTGACTGGTATTATTAATGATTGTCTAACTGTTATAGTAATTTGTAATAAGCTATTTTAATGTGTACTGTATGCTTTATGTAAATTCTAGTAATTCACAAGATATTGTTAGATTTTTTTTTTTATGTTACATAACCTGATTTTTTTTTATTAAATAGATTTCTGTTTAAAATGTCTTGAAAGTAAAATTTTGGGCAAGCATGAAAAATCCATTAAAATTGGAACCATGTATTTGAGTCTTTGCTTCTCTGTGTTCACATTTCCTATTTTTTGGGAACTCAAATTAGCCGAATCTGCATGTTATTCACAAAAAATATAATTTGGTTAATACCAGAAGGGTGCAGTCTACAGTCATTCTGTTCAGTCATCCTATAACAATGCAATACAAAATTAATCACTAAAATATTATGTGCATAATAAAGTCAGATATAAATAAAGTCTGAGTTTTTGGGATGAGAATAGATTGAGTTCATATATAGGGCTCTCCGATTTCTCTGCATGGGATTAAAAAGAGATACAAAAGTTGAGACTTGTTTGAGAATTGTTTTAGAGCTTGAAGAGACCTCTTCTGAAACTTAAAATGAGACTAGTTTGAGATTTTGTGCATCTTTTTTTCCTGGAGAAAAAAATGAGTTACAGGAGAAATACACTATAGTCTCATTTTGGTTTCACACAGACCTCATAGTTGACTAGGAGACATGAATGATACATTTTTGAGAGCTCTTTTCAAAAATAATTTTCCTCTGGGAAATTACACTGCAATAAATTGTAATGCTGTCTACAATTTTTATTAATTTTTTACAGAATTATTCTGGCAACCACAGCTGCCAGTTTTTTTTTTTTTTTTGTAAAAACAACAATTTTTTTTTACAGAGAGGGAACTCATCCTCATCTGGGTGATAATGGATAGCAGGGATTGACCTGCAGTCGTACTGTGCGTTAGGAGGCTGGAAGTTCAGTATAACAGGAGATGTTAACATGGAGTCCAGTTCGGCACCAATATAATTCAGACAAGTGCAGAGGGCAAAGGGGGTCTGCATCACTGGGAGCGCAAGAGCAGAGTGTGTACCTCATAATGTTGGGTGAACCCTACTTGGATTACTTTTTTGATGTAACGAGTAATCTAACATGTTAGATCCGCCATTTAACTACTCAGTTATTTAGTTATATTTTCAAAAATGCAATCCGTTATTCAGACAATTTATGTAATCTGTGAGCCAGACAGCAGTGATTCCGTTGGTGTGTATGTGTGTGAGAAAGTCATCCTACAAGCCCCGCCAGCGATAACCCGCCCCCCTCTGTTATTCCTGCTGTTAGTAGTTAACAGATTATGGCTCATTACTTGGCTGAGTGATGATGATAGAATAATTATAAAGGTCTTGACTAAAACAACATGCATGAGGAATCACAAAGGATTAAATTTTCTGCAGTAGAAAAGTACTCGAACTACTGTAGTTACTTTTATCAGAAAGCAATGCTGTAATGTAACGGATTACTTTTTAAAGACAGTAATTTTGTAATGTACAGTAATTAGTTACTTTAAAAAGTAACATCCCCCAACACTGTTCCTTATCATCATGAACCAGAATCCAGCTGGAGGTGGTCCTTCTCTGGATGCCTCAGGATCTTCGCAGGGTTGACCTCTGCCTACTGGAGCTGGCAAATCTCCAGATGCCTCAGGATGGGTAGAAAAAGAAAGAACAGATGGAAAAGAATTAGAGTAGTTGCTGTTCATTATATTAGCAGCACTAAATGAGAGTGTGCATTTAGATGTACTGGAGTACGAGCTTATGGGATGAATTATGTGTAAGTCAGATTAAAGAGGTGCATCTTGAGTCTACTTTTAAACCCGAACAATGGAAGGCTATTCCAAAGCTTAGGAGTTAAATATGGAAACGCTCTGCCCCCTTATGTGCACTTTGATATTCTGGGAACTACCAGAAATTAAATGTATTACAATAGTCCAGTCTGGAGGTCATCAGTGCATGACCTACAGGTGAAACTCGAATTTGAAACTCGAATTTGAATATCGTGCAAAAGTTCATTTATTTCAGTGCAACTTAAAAGGTGAAACTAATATATGAGATACTCATTACATGCAAAGCAAGATAGTTCAAAGTGTTATAATTGAGATGAAATTAGAATATTACATGCAATCAATAAAACAAAGATTGTACATAGAACATATCAGACCTCTGAAAAGTATAAGTATGCATATGTACTAAGTACTTGGCTAGGCCCCTTTTACAGCAATTACTGCCTCAATGCGGTGTGGCATGGAAAGTTATCAGCCTGTGGCACTGCTGAGGTGTTATGGAAGACCAGGATGCTTCAATAGCAGCCTTCAGCTCTTCTGCATTGTTCGGTCTGATGTCTCTCATCTTTCTCTCGGCAATGCCCCACAGATTCTCTATGGGATTCAGGTCAGGTGAGTTTGCTGGCCAATCAAGCACAGTAATCCCACGGTCATAGAACCAGGTTTTAGTGCTTTTCGCAGAGTGAGCAGGTGCCAAGTCCTGCTGGAAAATTAAGTCAGCATCCCCATAAAGCTCATCTGAGGAAAGAAGCATGAAGTGCTCCAAAATCTCCTGGTAGACGACTGCGTTGACCCTGGAAGCACAGTGGACCAACATCAGCAGATGATATGGCTCCCCAAATCAACACAGACTGTGGAAGCTTCACACTGGATTTCAAGCATTTTTCCTGCAAACTCTTTTGTTTCCAAAAGAGATGCAAAAGTTTCTCTCATCAAAAAAGAGGCCTTTGGACCACTGAGCAACAGACCGGTTCTTTTTTCTTTAGCCCAGGTAAGATGCTTCTGATGCTGTTTGTTGTTCAGGAGTGGCTTGACAAGAGGAATATGGCATTTGAAGCCCATGTCCAGGATTTGTCTGTAAGTAGTGGCTCCAGCCTCAGTCCACTCCTTGTGAAAGTCCCCAACACTTTTGAATGGCCTTTTCCTGACAATCTTCTCCACCCTGCTGTCATCCTTGCTGATTTTTCTTCCACACTTTTCCCTTCCGCATAACTTTCTACTAATGTGCTTTAATACAGCACATTGGGAAAATTCGACTTCTTTTGCAATTGCCTTTTGAGGCTTTCCCTCCTTATGGAGGATGTCAGTGATGGTTTTCTGCACAACTGTCAGGTCAGTGTAGTGATTTAGCCACAAGATATTAAGCACAAATTGTGGACCTAAACAGATAATGTATAACCTGCAATATTATGTATGTAGGGAACAATATAGTGCAAAATGCATCATTGTACCCAGTAAAGAGACTGATGACTTAAAACTGTGTGCTAGGCCACCAAGGCCTCAGTATGACTCTACAGGGCAGATGCATCCCACTGTAGGATGGGAGCACATGGACAACCAAGTGAATGATGTTTCCTTTAGCCATAGGATGAACATGTATGAGAGCATTGTGTCTTGTGGGAATGAGTAAACCTATGTATTGAACCATTGTATCTTATTAGAAACAGAACACATGTATGGGAGTATTGTGCTGGTGGGAACAGGGTGTTGAAGGGTGAACCTAGAATGAACCTATATACTTTACTCCCCTTAAAGAGAATGAACTAATTTCACTCAACTCTTTTGCAAATTCATCAACCTGTATATTAGATCCTATACCGACACATTTTCTCAAACAGATAGTACCAGTAATAACAGAATCCCTTTTGAAAATAATTAATTCTTCCCTCAAAACCTTGCGTCTGGTGTCTGGGAACGATTTTAGTCTACCATGAAGATGGTTCTGACCTCGACTGGTGTTGACAGCTGTTTCTCTGAGGACTTGACTTGGCTGTAGTCACAGATCATTTCCTGCTATCTGTTTCACCCAGATGAGGATGGGTTCCCTGTTGAGTCTGGTTTCTCTCAAGGTTTCTTCCTATTACCGTCTCAGGGAGTTTTTCCTTGCCACTGTCGCCCTCGGCTTGCTCACCAGGGACTATCTGAACATTTTGATTCATACACATTCACATTCCATACAAACTTAAATAATTCTTTTGATTGTGTAAAGCTGTTTTGAGACAATGTCAATTGTTAAAAGCGCTATACAAATAAAACTGAATTGAATTGAATAAGTGTCATGTAAACGTATATAAGCATGCATCATGAAAGAGACGAGAGCTTTTCCTATGCAGATAAACCGCTCGGCTGTATTCTGGAAATAATAAAGTCTATTGGCTTTAACATCCCGTCTCCGGAGTGGTCTTTGCATCTTTGGATAATCGTCCCTGAACTAGCCACAACATCAGCAGTCTTTCCCATAATTGTGCTTCCTACTGAACCAGACTGAGAGATCATTTAAAGGCTCAGGAACCCTGCAGGTGTTATGGCTTAATTAACTGATTACAATGTGACACTTTGAGCCTAGAATATTGAACCTTTTCACAATATTAAAATTTTCTGAGATTTGGGGTTTTCATGACCTGTATGCCATAATCATCTCAATTATGACAAATCACAGCTTGAACTATCTTGCTTTGCATGTAATGAATCTCTCTCATATATTAGTTTCACCATTTAAGTTGCGCTATATTGCGTTTTACACAATATTCTAATTTTTCGAGTTTAACCTGTACTTAAAGTGAGTAACACTTTAAGGTTTATAACCCAGTGAACTGGTAACAGGATCATGGGCACCCGAGGCTCAACCATGCCTGCAGGAAGCGAAGGTCAGTCTGTCCAGTCTGATGATGTGTCATCCCTTAACCTTTAACCATCTTTCCCTTTTCTGCAAGAGAGCTGCAGTTCAGAGAGTGACTACTCTGTGCTCACCTCAGAATAAGGTAAGGGACTCTGGCTCCCCTCTGAGTAATAAGGGGCGCTCAGAAGAGCAGAGAGATTCGGAGAAGAAACACTTTTGTTGACTTTTTTCACTCTCTCTCTTTTTAAACAACAAAAGATGTTGATCTGAACTCACATTTCTAGTTGTTGTTGTTGTTGCTTGAAATTTAAACTGAATTTAAATGGAGTTAACTAAAGTTATTTTGATGTTGTTCTTGATTATCTGATGAGGTTGAATGTAGATCTTTGTGCTATGTGCATGGTGTTAGCATGTTCTTTTGGTATTTAGGCTTATGCTAAGCTCATGGTAACAGGGAGAGTGTTGTAGACAGGTACAGATGGGAATTTTAATTAAAAAATAAATTAACACATAAGGTTAGTAGGAAAAGGAGATCAGACTTTGAATGTGGTGTTTGCGTGAGTTCGTGACACAGGCACAGACAGAAGGATCATCATCAAACAGCAGTCACAGGGGTGTGGCTGGGTCATGAATACGAAACAAACAGGTCTGACACTTGGGAGATCAGTAGCATGGCCTGGCGAGGATTGAGGTTGTATGCTAAACAGAAAAAAATCAGCAAAAGGGCCTTGTGTGATTGTGTGCAGGTGTAAGTCAGTCATATCTCCAGGAGTCCGTCACAGCCAGGTTTGTATGTTACACAGAGTTGTGCTTCACTGTGGGCGTAACACATCTTTAACTGCACAAGAAACACTGTGCTGCTCTTGAGGATGAAATGTTAAGGAATAGAAGTAGCACATTACTGCACAGTTGAAATGAACAAAATGCATGCTTTATCAGTTTCGACAATTGTTCCTTGTCCTCACCGGCTCAACAGAGGCAGGGTTCAAACTAGAGAGCATCTGATCATCAGTCCAAAATCTGGGCTAGTGCTATATACCCCCCTAAATTAGTTACGATTAAACAAACAAACAATTAAACAAACAATTAATTTAAAAAAATCTGGTTTATCTTTTTATCTTATTCACATTAATGTTAAAGTTTAAATTTTACCAGAATTACAACCCCTGGCAAAAATGATGGAATCACCCTCTCAGAAGATGTTCATTCAAATGTTTAATTGTGTAGAAAAAAAAAACAAGCACATACATGCCACAAAACTATTTTCACTCAACAATCCAAACTTCTGGCTGTATAAAACATGGAAAATATGGAAATATGGAATCACACAAATCTGAGGAAAAAAATATGGAATCAGCAAATAAAAACACTACTTGTACTTTGTTGCAGCACCTCTGGCTTTTATAACAGCTTGAATTCTCTGAGGCCTGGATTTAACTAATGTCCAACAGTATACTTCATCAGTCTGTCTCCAGCTTTGTCTTATTGCAGTTGCCAGATCAGCTTTGCAGGTTGGAGCCTCGTCCTGGACCATTTTCTTTAATTTCCTTTAAGTTCCTACTGGTGTTCCTGCTCACTCCTCGGCTCTGCTCTCCTCCCCACTTTCTTCTTCGCTTCACGTTCGACCATCCAGCTGCGTGGAGTTTCCAGCCTTCTGTGACGCGTCAGAGACAGCTGAGGTGTGGAACTTCATCAAGCAAGCGGAGAAGTACCTGGAAATCAGACCCTTGACCCGCCCAGAGCTGCTGGGAACCCTCGGCATGGTTCTATGAGGGCCTGCTCTGAGTTGGTGGAAGGCGGAGAAGGGCAAGGTGAAGGACTGGCAATCTTTTAAACAGGCATTCTTAGCGGCCTTTATACTAGACGACGACCTCGACGAAGAGGAAGACAACCTGAGGTCTCCGGTACAGCAGCCAGGGCCACGCCAAGGAGACTTCGCCGATGACCACCCCGCCCTCTGTCTCATGGGGAACTCTGATAACTCCGAGCAAGAACCAGTGGGGTGAACCCGGGAGAACATCAACACGAGAGTGGACGTAGGTTTAAAAGGAGCGGCGAGCACCGTTGAAAAACAGGTGGAGAGAGGCGCCAGGGGAGAGAAAGACAGCGAGGACCACTTTAATCCGGGGCCAGATGCCATACCCCGAGCACCCCCGCCGTGGAAGGGAGCTGACACCCCACGTCTACCCACCACGTCCACTAAAGAGGCCTCCGACTTCCCGAGCAACCTGTACGAGATCATCAAAGCCCAACAGAACGACCCTACTATTTTAAAGCTGCTCTCCAACGACCATCCAAGGAGCACACCAGATCAGAGGGTCACCTTCGAACGTCATCAGGGCGTGCTGTATCGCCGGGTACCAGTAAAGCACGGGGAGAAATTTCAGCTAGTAGTCCCCCAGTCGCTAATAAGAAACTTTCTTCATTACTACCACGACGATCCACTGGGAGGACACTGGGGACAACTGAAGACCCTGCTGAGGTTACTGGAGGTGGCGTGGTGGCCGACGGTGCGGAAGGACGTCTGGCATTAGACTAGAGCTTGCAACGGGTGCCAACGACACAAGACAGGACATCCATCACCACCCCGACACAGACTTATCATGGAGGAGGGCAAACAAAGAGAACAACTGAAATCCAGACATGCCGGTTATCACAATATCCGGACGAAAGCAGCGCACTTTCATCCGGGAGAACTGGTTTGGAGAAAAGCTCAATCACTCTCCTCCACAGCAAAGAGATGTTCTGCACAGCTAGCGCCCAAGTGGGAGGGACCAGCAGAAATAAAAAACAGAAAAGGGCCAATTAAATACACAAGGTCTTGGGGCTACCCACAAAAAGCTAATATTTACAGTGTGCCGAAATTAAAGCGCTGGTACGGACATTCTCCTCAGACACCGGAAGCTTGGGGGGGGGGTGGTCTATGTAGCGCAGCCACACAAAAGGGACATTTTCATATACAGGGAACTGGTTGAAGAGCTAATGCTGCTCACCTGTAGCCGAAGATGTGCCCTAGCTGTTTGTTTTCCCCTTTGACAGTGTTGGTCACCGGGCAAGTTTTGTGGCATGTACAGTATGTGCTTGTTTTTTTTTTTCTACACAATTAAACATTTGAATGAACATCTTCTGAGAGGTTGATTCCATACTTTTTGCCAGGGGTTGTAGAAGAAACATCTCAACACTTTTTTCCCTTTCTTTTCCCCAAACCACACATACTGTATGTACTATTTATATTCAGTATAGGCTTAATGGAACATATTATATAACATGCAAGTGGTAGGACTATAGTGTGTGTGTGTGTGTGTGTGTGTGTGTGTGTGTGTGTGTGTGTGTGTGTGTGTGTGTGTGTGCGCGTGTGACAAAGACAAATTTCAGGTAAAGGAAACTTATTTTCTGCACAGAACCACAAATACCAGCTACAGGAACAGGTAAAGCTCTGCCTCTGTGGTTTGTAACTTCCTGCTCTTATACAGGAAACTGTAAAACATATGAATTGAGCATTGAAGACTGAAACATATCGCCTGACAAGGTTCCTAAATAGTTTCACATCTACAGTATAGGGGCCATTTATTATAAAAGTATATGAGGTGTGTGTAAACTAGTAAACTGGACCTGACCACAGGTAGGAACATCTCATTTCAGGTTTTGCTTCCTGCACTGTTGCCTTGTTGCTCTGGGTGACATGTTATCCACATTTTGTATGAAAGGACATGTGGCAGTAGTTTTAAAGTTTGGTCTAATCTTGGTCATGTTTTCCAGTCTAGAACGTATCACAGGTGTAAAGAAAAGGGAGAGAAAAGAAGATTGGACATGAACACAACACAGATAGTGAGTCACACACGCTATTCATCATTACTGAGTAAAAATTATTTACTATTACATTTAATATTAATGCTTCACTTATCTGAAAATCATATTTTTCACTTGCTGACAGCAAACAGAAAGTCATGGACACACCTTGAGATTCCGTTACAAATACAAGAAATATGTAGTGGACTGTAATGAGTCTATGGCCATCCAACAGAGACTTCAGACAAACATACACTTTAATGCCATCTGTAAGAAAACCTGTAAGGGAAGAAACAAGGACGTGATCATCCTGAGAGATCAGATGCCCAGAGCTGCCGTGGCACCACATTTCCCCTGCAGTCTGCTGAACCACGACGAGCTCCTGGACATCAGCTTCATCAGATCAGGTGGAAACTGTGGCACAGTGAAGACACAGAAACTTGCTGCTCACTCACCGGAAAATATGGTTTGTTTCTACATCAAGGCCAGAGGAGAGAAAAAAATCCGTACTGTGCTGAAAAACAATGAACTCAAACGAATCGTAGATTACGTGTGTGTGTATGCAATGAAAGGGGAAATGGTGAAAGAGGCGCTGAAGCGTGATGGGCGATTTAACAAAGTGATTTTCAGGAAAGGGGCACTCTATGGGCAGGAAACTGAGAACACAGCGAGTCTGTCTAATCTCGTTGATCATCTGAATGGAGAACAGTTTCAGATCATCGTCTCTCCTCATCAGACAGGCAGCCAGGAGTCGAGTCAGGAGTCGAGTCAGGAGATAAGTACAGAGTTTATGATGGCTTATGAGAGTGAAAGTGCAGATGCTAAAATTCCTCAAAAAACAAACCCCATCCAAGTGTCCACAAGTACTAAACAGAAAGAAACAGTGATAAGGCTAAAAGAAAATAAGTCTAGAAAATACCCCGAAACAAAAGAGATCCCAAACACACAGGAGATCGTGAACCTTCTGCAAGAGCAGCACACAGATTTGTTGAAGACACTGAAAGAACAGAAGAACCTAAAGAATAATGGTGACGTGAAGAGGTTCTTCAGAGTGGAGTTTGATAAAAGTGTTCAGAGTTTTTCGGAGGTGAACATGGTTAAACAGTTGATGGTGTTGTCCGACTCTGTCTGTCAGATCCGCGTTGATGGTTCTCCAATTGGAACCGGATTCCTGCTCTTTAAGAGGTTTGTCCTCACCAACGCACATGTTGTTAGAGACTTATTCCCCTGTATACCAGGACTGCAACGCAATCTAACAGCTGTGTTTGGATTTGAAGCTCTGAACTTTGTAGGAAATGTGATACCAGTAGAGCAGAACCTTGTTTCTTCCTTTGAAGGAAAAGATTACATGGGGAACTATCTGGACTTTGCTCTGCTGGAACTGAGCAGTGATGTAGAACTTGGTCTTCCTGAATTGCTAAGGTGCTATAGCACTCCCCCAACCAGGGGTGGTGTCTGCGTAATTGGACACCCAGGGGGAGGAGTTAAACGAATGGACCCCTGTTTTATTATTGCAGATGAGGACATTCCACAAGCAGTAGAGAGACACCTTGAAAAGACCCCAAACCTTCATGTTTTTCGTGTTATAACAAAACAATGCCTGGCTGATGATTGGGCAATCCATAAATCCCAGATCACTTATAATTCCTGTTTCTTCCATGGATCATCTGGTTCACCCGTGTTTGACGAGCACTGTAACCTGATTGGCGTTCACACCGGTGGATATGTTTATAAAGGAGAAAGAAGGGAAACGAGGAGTGTGGTGGAATACAGCCTGCCAATGCTCCCTGTTCTGGTGTGCATCTTCATACAGTGCAACGAGAGAAGGAGATCTGACATAGTTCAGTACTTTGAATGCCAAAAAAACCTGACATATGTTCTTCAAGTAGCAAACAAACAGCTGCAGGAAAACATCAGACAACCTAATGACATCAGGTTGGAGCCATTCTCTTCAGGATATGAAAGTAAAGCTCCTGCATTGTATCGCTGTATAAAACTAGAATAAAATTAAGACTGTGACATTGTTCAGTACTGAGACTTCTGAAATGAGATTGAATGAGGAGCAGTTCATATATAAATTATGTTTCAGTTACAGCGAGGGTTCAACATCCAGAAATCACTGATTAGTCATCACTTCATCGCCTGCTTGGATCTTCATTTTCGTAGCTTTTGGCTTAAATCAGTTCTTTGCATGTTTGCAATTTAATTTAACCGTTCTCTGTTTTTAGGTTATTGACATGTAGGTTTGTTACCACTTCCTTTAAGTGTAGTTGCTATTGAGACTCTCAGTTTTGTTTCTTTCTCTGTTCATTTCAATTCAATTTTATTTGTAAAGCATTTTTAATAATGGACACTGTCACTAAGGAATACAATCCCAGGTGAAAAAAAGGATGCTAAGTGTGTTAAATCCTAGCATTCCAAAGCATACTTAAGTGTACTTGAAGCCAGACTAATGATTAGTATACTAGCAATTTTTTTAAATATATTTTTTCTACTGTGTTTAAGTTGTAATTAAATTACACAAAAGCACAATATTAAATTTACAGTGGAACCTTGGATTGCGAGTAACCCGGTTTGCGAGTGTTCCGCAAGACGAGCATAACATTGTAATAGATTTTGACTTGATAAATGAGCAAGTCTTGATATACCGAGTAGCATGCCACAATCATCAATATTAAAACAATAAAAGGCTTGAACTACTTCAGTTGTGTGTAATGAATCTAAAATATATGAAAGGCTAGTGTTTATCAGTACATTACAGAAAATAATTAACTTTATCACAATATGCAATTTTTTTGAGAAGGACCTGTATTTGGACCACCTCCACAACAGGATTTACCCACGAAGCCTCGTTTGGATTATTTTTGTTTGTTGAGGGACAAACTGTTCCGGGTTCACGAGTTGGCGCGTAAGCACTTGGCGGACGCCGGTGTTAAACAACACCATGTCTATGACACTCACAGCCGGGGGCAAGACTTTGCTTCTGGAGAGCAGGTATGGGTGTATTCCCCCAAAAGGAAGAGGGGGTTCTCGCCCAAGCTTATGTCCCACCTGGTGGGTCCCGGTATGATAATCGCCCAACTCTCCGATGTCGTCTGCGGTTGGCGGGGCGGGGGCGAGTAGTCGTGCCCCACCGAGACCGTATAGCTCCTTACCGGCCACACACCGGCGAAACATTCAACCCTGCGAGGGCCGGATCGCCTCAAGACGACGTTGGCGCTCTGCCCTCCCCCACAAAAGGACCCCGGCGCTCACAACGCCAGCGCCGACCGCCTTCACGCTTCAGAGACTGAAGTAGTCATGGTGACTAGGGACAGTCACAGCTCGGGTGGGGGCAGTGAGGCGTGGGCGGGGCGGCGGCTGACGACCATCATGCTTTGTGCCAGGTTCTACTTTTCTTTTGTGTTCACCCTGGTAGGAAAGTGTAGTTAAGTTCGTGACTTCGGTTATGTTGACTGTTAATTGTCATGCTCCTTCATGCTTAGTTTATGCTAAATGCTGAATTGCATGGTTCTTGAAGTGAATGTGTTGTAAATAAACTTCTCCCAGCCATTGCATTGGGCAGCAAGTTAGCTCACTCGTCTCTCCAACATCCTTTCCGGCGGTAAAACGCTACTATATAATAGATAAGTTTAAGTTCAAATAAAAACACTTTGTTGAGTTTCTAACTGTTTACTTTTATCCATCAGCTAAAGCTCGTGTCAGTGTCGTAAGCATAATAGAAAACTGTTTGTATCAATGCTATCTCCATGGTTATTAAGTGGAACTGTACTCAGTAAAGTCTTACACATTCATTTCCAATAAACACTCATTTTTTTTTCCATAAACACACATTTTTCTTTAAAAAAAATTATAATTTAGTGTTCAAATGCTGTGTGCGATATAATTAACTGCAGTTTTTTTTAAAGAGGTAACTTGTAAATCGGTGAGATTTTGCACAGAACATAACGTGAGACTTAATGTCGAATCTAAACACTGTGTTAATAAACTTTATTTTACCTGGAACACGAGTTGCGTCACTCAGCTCGTGACACTGGCGCTAAACTCCACCATCTCTTTAAGAAGTGTGTTAATGGACCTGACTCTATTTGGTACTTTATTCCACATACTCTCTACAAAAACGTGGGAGGTCTTAAATTTTTGTTATCGTGTAAATTCTCTCCTTTTAAACTCCCCATAAAACTCTCTAAATTTCATGAACAGGCACTTTTGGCATGGAAACTTTGTTTTGTTCACAATTTCTCTGCACATAAAGAGAAGCTATGGAACAATTAATGTATTTTATTAAAGATCTTTTGCTCTTTCTTAAGAATTGGCATGAAAAAGGTATCGATTATCTTTGTGATGTACTAGATCCTCAAGGGAAACTTTATTCCTATTCTGAATTCATGTTTAAATATAATTTCCCTGTTGTTCATAAGGAATTTCTTACAATTGTTAAAGCTATACCTAATGGTCTTGTTCACTTAATGAAATGTCATTTATCATTTCAAGTGGATGATAAATGTATTTATGACCCAAAGTGTAGCAATAAAACTATAAGAAATGTGTTTCAGTCAAGGAAAAGAGTAACGCCGAGGGGAACATTGATCTGGAACTCTTTAATAGACAAGATTAAGTGGAAAAAAAGCATGGCTATTACCAGAGGTGGAAAGTAACGAATGACATTTACTCGCGTTACTGTAATTGAGTAGCTTTTTTGTGTATTTCTACTTTTTAAAGTAGTTTTAAAAATCTGTAATTTTACTTTTACTTAAGTACGTTTTGTTTGAAGTATTGTAATTCGCTACATTTTAAATCATATTCGCTACTGAGTAAAAAATAAATGAATGAAAATGCTAAAATAATAAAAGATATTATGCTTTGTATAAATGTTCCGTTGCGCCACGTGTGTGTATCATGTCCTGGTCGCGCGCCGATCCAGACTCCACTCCAGGTTTTCTGACATCGGCAGCTACCTGACCTTCCACACGGTCGCTTCCGCCCTGAGTGACGTCATCGACTAGTGCGACTGGAGAGAGACGCGGGAAAGATGAAAGAGGTTGTGATTTTGGCGTTTTGACATTTGGTTGTGTATTCCGGTTTGACTTTTTGCCTCCAATTGACTTTGATTATTGCTGTGTCCCTATGGTTTGGTTGGTCTTTGTATATATTTATAGATAATTTTACTGTATGTCTGTGCACTCACTAGTAGCAGGGGCGTGGCTGCCATTTATTTTTGGAAGAGGGAGTTTATTTGCTCAGGATGTTATGTGGCAATAAAATGAAGATAGCTGACTACCTTATTGTACGGAATGATGGGGGGGGGGGGGGGGGGGGTGATAACCTTATATATATTATGTATATATAATTTTATCAAAGCAGTCCCACAGCTTAATCATAGCTAAAACAATCCAATGAAATATTAGACTGTGAGACTTTTTTTGAGCCAGGTATTTTATATAGTTTAGCTTAGGTTTCTATTTTATATAGTTTATATAGTTTATATAGGTTTAGGGAGTCCGGGAAGGTACCTGTATTTTTGTTTGTGTTTTTTTTTTTTTTTTGCAGGTAATCTAGCTACTAAATATAAATACCATTTTGTTTATTATTTTGGCCTGGGTCCAACCTGAATCTGATCCTCCTCCTGTTGTGTGTGTGTGTGTGTGTGTGTGTGTGTGTGTGTATACAAACCTCATTGTTTCATCAGTTAATGATTGGATCTAGTTCTTTCTGCCATATACCACCATTTCCATACAGTTTAAAATAGAACCCTGAACCATTCTTTTGCTGTATGACCCTAGACTGGGACGTAACACCATATTTAAGTGACCACTTTGATTTTCAAGCACAAGAAAGACAACAGCTTTATTACGCAAACGTGTTCCTTCAGTTAAAAACAACTAGTTTGAGATTTTATATCTGCTCATCTTTTTTGAACTACGCTATAATGCCTCATCCCACCCCCGCTGTTAAAAAAATAAAAATAAAAAAGTAACTCGGTAACTTTTACTCTGAGTAAATTTTTTAATGAGCTACTTTTTACTTTTACTTGAGTAGATTTTTATAATGGTAACTTTACTTGTACTTAAGTAAAATTTCACTGAAGTAACGGTACTTGTACTTGAGTACAAAATTTTATTACTCTTTCCACCTCTGGCTATTACCTTATGAATTTTGTATCCCCAATAAAGTTAAAGAAGTGCATTTAAAGATTTTGCATAATATAGACCCCACAAACGAGATTACATCTAAATTTGGTAATAGTCATTTGATTTGTAATTTCTGTAATGTCAGTATTGAATCCACTGTTCATGTGTTTTTTGAGTCCCCTTGTTAAAACGTTTTGGATTGATTTATCTAAATTCTTTTCTTCGAAATCTAATGCACATATTAATTTTACTTTGTGCCATATAATTTGTTACTTTTCTCATTGTAATCAGAACAATGAATATATAGGAAATGTATTTCTTTTACTGGGAAAATATTACACTCATAAATGTACATTTTCATCAATATTCCCCAAATTATATAATTTTCTCTGTGATTTCAAATACATAATGACTACGCTTAAAAATACTAATAACAAAAAAAGTGCCAAACTTGTAAAATTGTACAACGATTTGTTGATTACATAAATCTTCTTTTTACATTTGTACTCTTTTAGTTTATACATTGTTTGTATTATTTTTATTTATTCTACTTTTATTTAATAGTTTGTTTATTTATTTATTTATTTATTTATAGCTTATGGCGGCACGGTGGTGTAGTGGTTAGCACTGTCGCCTTGCACCTCCAGGGTCTGGGTTCGATTCCCCGGCCAGGCTCGATTCCTGTCTCTGTGTGCATGGAGTTTGCATGTTCTCCCCGTGCTTGGTGGGTTTCCTCCGGGTACTCCGGTTTCCTCCCACAGTCCAAAGATATGCAGGTTAGGCTAATTGGCGTTCCCAAATTGCCCGTAGTGTGTGAATGGATGGGTGAATGTGTGTATGTGTGTGCCCTGCGATGGATTGGCACGCTGTCCAGGGTGTACCCCGCCTAGTGCCCGAAGTCTCCTGGGATAGGCTCCAGGTCCCCCGCGACCCTGAACACAGGATTAAGCGGTATAGAAAATGAATGAATGAATGAATATTTATAGCTTACTGTTTATTTCTTTATTGTGTCTGATGTTATAATGTCATCCATTATTATATGGTAATGTTGAAGTTGTACCTGCAATAAAATAAATAAATAAAACTCCACCATCTCTCTGTACTGAGGAACCTTCACCACCGTGACGTCACAGCGCCACTTCCGGTTTCCGCATGAATCATGGGACATGTAGTCTCAGCCCCCCAGCAGCGTCTCAGCCGCTAATAAAGCTGATATTGTGTGTTTATCCGCCGCTCGGTGTGTTTCTCTGTTCTACTGTGTAATGAAGTGACATATGGTGGAGTTTATTAAATCATCTCTTAAACTGCGGAGGGTTTAAATGCGTTTCAGGCGCCACGAGCCCAGAATGTTCTGGAGTCCGGCCGCCATTTTGGGAAAAAAAAAAAAAAAAAAAGAAAAACCTGAGAGTGAAGAAACATTTAATAAACACTCGGGTATCTCAGCGGCACTGCAGTGTGTGTGTGTGCAGATTAAGGTTTAGATTGGATTAAAGAAATGTCTAAAAAAAAAAAAAAAAAAAAAAATTCACTTTAACAGAGGAAAAAAGTAAATGCTGCAGTTCTACAGAACAGCCTCTAGATGGGGGTGTTGTACAGTACATTAGTGATGGGTCTCTTGTTGAAGTCGAACCTGCTGTCCTGTTAGTGATCAGAAGCAGCTCTTAACTGTAGTCACATACAGGATTCTGGCGACGGTGTGGAGTTTGCTGTGCTATCGGGTTTCCTCCGGGTTCTCCGGTTTCCTCCCACAGTCCAAAGACATGCAGATTAGGTTAATTGGTGTTCGCAAATTACCTGTAGTGTGTGAATGAGTGTGTAAGTGGTTTATGCGAGTGTGTGCCCTGAGATGGATTGGCACCTCATCTAGGAGGTCTACTCTACCTCGTGCCCTATGTCTCCTGAGAGACAGGGGCTCAAAGCCTCAGTGACCCTGAATACAGGATAAAGTGTGTAGATGATGAGATATGATCAAAGAAATCGAATGCCAACTGTTTTATCAGATCAGTTCTGTAATGTGATTATACACAGTAACTGTTGGTGGTACTTCTGTTATGAATGTAGGAGTTCCCAGAGGTGGTGTGTTGTGGTTGGCTGCGTATCCTTCACTCTCTGGTCCGACTCATCTCAAACCATCTCAAATGGTGATTGTGGAGGCCGGGTCACTCTTCTTCTGGGACAAATGGCTCTTACATACCCTAGATGTGTGTTTGGGTTGTTGCTGCAAAACATTGTGGTGGTGTGCACTCAATTTAAGTGACCAGCAGTGTCACCAGCAGAGCACCGTCACACCTTTGTCAAGTGGGAACCGCAGGTCCCTGGATCAGAGAGTGAGAGAAAGTCTGAGGCTTCACTCTAAAGAACTGTAGAGGGAGAACCTTCAGGAGGTTTGGGTGAAAACTGAGAGCAAGGATCACACAATGAGAGCACTGTGTGTGTGTACTGTTTCATCCATCACACTCCATATAAAAAGGAAAATGAAAAGAGCAAAAGAAGAGGAGAGAAAAAAGAGAATGGGGAAAGAAAGCAGGAGGGACAGGAGTAAAGAAGAGACAAAAGTAAAAGGAAAGATGAGAAAAGAGGACAGGAGACAGGTTAAGAATGTGAGATGAAGAGGAGATGAAGAGGAGAGAAAAGAGGAGATTCATTTAGACTTCACTAAAATAGATGAACCGTGAGACACATTTCACTGAGATTAGATTATTACATGACAATTTATTCATATTACACACACACACACACACACAGACATTTTTAATGAAACATTTATTTGCTAAATTTGACATGACATGAGGTCTAAACTCTAAACCTGGTTTATTTAGTAAATAACTTCCTGTCTGTAACAGTGAACTGAACTGAACTTATTACTAAACTCTGTCTCTGAGACACAACATCTGACGGAGACGTTCTACACTTCATATGTGGAAAGGAGTCTTTTATATTAGAATCTAACGAGTCACACATTTGACATCTAATACATTACACACCTTCACACTCATCAGAGTCGAGTAAACTGTAGGATCTTTACAGATGAAGACGGGACACTGAGACCAAAGGTACCATGCTTCACTCCATGCCTGAGAAGTGACACGTCTGAAGAAGTGACAAATGTGGAAGATGGAAAATGCACCCAGCCACTACATGATCCCTTTACACACACATACTGTACATACACAGCGATAAGTGCATTAGAGTAGGAGACGATTATATAGAGAGAGTTCTTACTGTACAATCACCACTTTGACCTGAATGCGGCTGATATAAAAATGACCCAGTTTTATTTACTCGTTGATGTAAACCATATCTACTCCCAGCTCTAGCTTATGGAACACGGCTGTGACAGTATTCAGAAACATGCACTCTATAATAAAGTTGTGTGTCCATGCAGACAGAGTCATTACGTCACTATGTCCCACTAGCTGCTGTCTCACCAGGATGCGTAAGGTGGGCTCCAGGTGTCCCCCAGTGTGTCCCCAATTCTTATCTCCAATGCTGCTGCAGATTTCCCATGAGCACCCTCTCTTTGTGCGGGACAGTTTACTACATTTTGTCTTTGGGTTTATTATTGTTAAAGAGAAAGAATTTTGATTTGAGTCTCCGAGTGGCGCAGTGGTAAAGTGCTCGCCATATCATCCCGAGATCGCGAGTTCGATTCCCGGGTGATGCTGTAACCGGAGGTCTAGAGAGAGCTGATTGGCCAAGAGGTACTTCGTGCTCCCACATTAATCACGACTCTACAGCCAATCACGGGCGTCTGTGAGCTCACACGGGCGGAGGGAGCGAATAGCGCTGTTAATGGATAGAGCAGCTCAAAAAGATGCGGTCGGCTGACGTCATGTGGTTCGGAGGAAACGTGATAGCCTTAAAGTGGGAGGCCCCTAGTGGCAGGGAGGAACTGGACACGACTAAATTAGGGAGAAAATCGGGGAAAAGCACTGAGCTGAAGGTCGTTTCAGTAATAAACTCAGGTAAAGTGTGTGAGTTACAGGTGTAACGCCGTGTGTGTGTGTGTGTGTGTGTACACTGGAGCGTGGAGTTACTCGGCTCCTGGTGAGGTGTGAGACGTCTTCTCACTGCTGGGATCGTCTGATGATGAGACGGGCTGAGACTCCACGGCACTGGAGAAATCCTGCAGGAAAGAGAAGATCTCTGGTCACGTTATACAAGAGCCGAGTGCATCTGCAGTGTGGGTTCAGGAGCAAACCTCCTCCATCAGCACTCTACACGGACGCTCTCTACCTCCCCCTGGTGGCAGAATACACTATACAACATGATTACAGTAACTCTCTAGTGACAGGAGGAGGGTGTTGCCTTAACCTCAGCTGTACATTTAGAGTCATAGACACTTTATCGTCATGTATGTGTGTGTGTGTGTGTGTGTGTGTGTGTGTGTGTGTGTGTAGTCACTCACTGCCAGCAGGTACTGTGATGACTCCATTAGCTCCTGCACAACAGACTGCTGGGAAAGCAAACGGAACGGCATTTCCTCCGCAGGATTAAAGCCAAGGTTTCTGAATACCTCCTCCAGATCCTACACACACACACACACACACACACACACCTGAGATGCTTTTCAAAGCTGCATTGTGTACAGTGGGTCTTTTACAACTATTTAATTGTATGTATGTGTGTGCGTGTGTGTGTGTGTGTGTGTGTGTGTGTGTGTGTGTGTGTGTGTACCTGCCGCAGCTCCTCTGTGTTCCGAGTTTTGGTGTGTTGTTGAGATGAGACTCTACGATTCACAACTCTGATTACATCATCAACCGAGACACCACCTTCATCACCCTCACTCTCCTCCTCCTCTTCATCATCATCACACACATCGCCTGTGACATAGGACTGTAACACACACACACACACACACACACACACACACACCTAATATGTGTAGCAGATGCTGGAGAAGGAAGAATTTATAGTGCCTTGCAAAAGTATTTACACCCCAGGAACATTTCCACACGTGGTCTCGTTACAGCCACAAACGTAAATGTGTTTAATTGTGATTTGATTGATTGATGTGATTTTATGTAACAGAGGTTAAGATGAAAGGGTTCAAATGTTTTACAAACAAATATCTAAAGAAGTGTGGCAAAGTTTAAGGGGTATGAATACTTTTGCAAGGCACTGTAAATAAGATCTAACAGTGTATATGTGTGTGTGTGTGTGTGTGTGTGTGTGTGTGTGTGTGTGTGTGTACCTGCAGCAGGCAGGTGGTGTGTGTGCAGCACAGTGTGTGTGTGTGTGTGTGTGTGTGTGTACCTGCAGCAGGCCGGTGGTGTGTGTGTGTGTAGCGCAGTGTGTGTGTGTGTGTGTGTGTGTGTACCTGCAGCAGGCCGGTGGTGTGTGTGTGTGTAGCGCAGTGTGTGTGTGTGTGTGTGTGTGTGTGTGTGTACCTGCAGCAGGCCGGTGGTGGGTGTGTGTGTGTGTGTACCTGCAGCAGGCCGGTGGTGTGTGTGCGTGTGTAGCGGAGTGTGTTCTGTGTCAGTAGACTCAGTGCTCTGGTGAAGCCGCGCGCTGGATCCAAATGAGAACAGAAATACAGCAGCATGTTCACGTAGTCACACACAGGGGGAGACTGGGCGGAGTCTGAGAACAGAGTGAAGAACAACTGCACACACACACACACACACACAGTACGACAAATTAAAAGTACATTCTGGTTCAACATCTATTATTACAACATTGTCAGTCTAAAGGGGGCGTGGCCTCTGTATCTGCCAGTCTCAGTGGAGGAGGCGTGGCCTCTGTATCGGTCGGTCTCAGTGGAGGAGGCGTGGCCTCTATATCGGTCGGTCTCAGTGGAGGAGGCGTGGCCTCTGTATCGGTCGGTCTCAGTGGAGGAGGCGTGGCCTCTATCGGTCGGTCTCAGTGGAGGAGGCGTGGCCACTGTATCAGTCGGTCTCAGTGGAGGAGGCGTGGCCTCTGTATCTGTCGGTCGGTCTCAGTGGAGGAGGCGTGGCCTCTGTATCGGTCGGTCTCAGTGGAGGAGGCGTGGCCTCTGTATCGGTCGGTCTCAGTGGAGGAGGCGTGGCCTCTATCGGTCGGTCTCAGTGGAGGAGGCGTGGCCTCTGTATCGGTCGGTCTCAGTGGAGGAGGCGTGGCCTCTGTATCGGTCGGTCTCAGTGGAGGAGGCGTGGCCTCTATCGGTCAGTCTCAGTGGAGGAGGCGTGGCCTCTGTATCGGTCGGTCGGTCTCAGTGGAGGAGGCGTGGCCTCTGTATCGGTCGGTCTCAGTGGAGGAGGCGTGGCCTCTGTATCGGTCGGTCTCAGTGGAGGAGGCGTGGCCTCTGTATCGGTCGGTCTCAGTGGAGGAGGCGTGGCCTCTGTATCGGTCGGTCTCAGTGGAGGAGGCGTGGCCTCTGTATCGGTCGGTCTCAGTGGAGGAGGCGTGGCCTCTATCGGTCGGTCTCAGTGGAGGAGGCGTGGCCTCTGTATCGGTCGGTCTCAGTGGAGGAGGCGTGGCCTCTGTATCGGTCGGTCTCAGTGGAGGAGGCGTGGCCTCTATCGGTCAGTCTCAGTGGAGGAGGCGTGGCCTCTATCGGTCAGTCTCAGTGGAGGAGGCGTGGCCTCTGTATCGGTCGGTCTCAGTTGGAGGAGGCGTGGCCTCTGTATCGGTCGGTCTCAGTGGAGGAGGCGTGGCCTCTGTATCGGTCGGTCTCAGTGGAGGAGGCGTGGCCTCTGTATCGGTCGGTCTCAGTGGAGGAGGCGTGGCCTCTGTATCGGTCGGTCTCAGTGGAGGAGGCGTGGCCTCTATCGGTCGGTCTCAGTGGAGGAGGCGTGGCCTCTGTATCGGTCGGTCTCAGTGGAGGAGGCGTGGCCTCTGTATCGGTCGGTCTCAGTGGAGGAGGCGTGGCCTCTATCGGTCAGTCTCAGTGGAGGAGGCGTGGCCTCTGTATCGGTCGGTCGGTCTCAGTGGAGGAGGCGTGGCCTCTGTATCGGTCGGTCTCAGTTGGAGGTGGTGGTGCCACCAGTGCTATAATGTTTAAACACACACACACACACACACACACACACACACACACACACACACACACACACACAGTCTCAGTACCTTCCTAAGGTTGTTCAGTCTGTCGTAGGGTTGAGCTTCAGTCGGATCATCAGGAACTGGACGTTCTCTCTGAGTGGGAAACCACAACTCCACCTGCACACACACACACACACACACATTGCTGCAATGTGCTGACTCCACCTTCTCTAAACTCTGTGTGTGTGTGTGTGTGTGTGTGTGTGTACCTGTAGATACTGCTGCAGTGTGATGACTCCGCCCCCTGCTGTGTCAATCTCCTTGAAGCGTGTTAGTGTGTTTATTAGTTGTGTCTGTGAGGGGAGGGGCCACGGGCGGGCGGCACTCAACAGGAACTGACGCCAATCCACCATCTCGTAGTCCTACACACACACACACGTAAAGTTAGCTGGTGTTTTTCTGGTTCTTGCCTCATCATGGTCACATGACCACTGCTGGGTTTCATTAGACAATGTGAGAGGTGAAAGGTCAGAGGTCAGGGTGGTTAACCTGTGGGTCTGTGAGTCGCATCCAGGCATCAGACAGAAGATCTGAACCCACCGAGAGAGTGAGAACCTCAGACAATGTCACACAGGACACCAGACCTACACACACACACACACACACACACACACACACACACACACACACACACATCATTACACACACAGGTATGTATTTATTTACGGATGGTGAAATATTAAGTGTGTGTCTCCTCTTGACCTGTGGGGGCGATGTTGAGCAGGTGGGACTGCAGGCCGTAGAGCTGCTGCACAGTTAGAGACAGAGAGCCCTGATTGGTCACTTCAGTAGGGGGTGGAGGAGCCGGAGGGGGCGGAGTCTCCACCACACGTGTGTCTCCATCGATGAATAAGACGTTTGACGCCAGTATGAGCTCGTGTGTGATCAGTGACTCGCTCTCGATGTGGTGACAGACGATGTCTTTCAACAGATCAACACTGCACACACACACACACACACACACACACACACACACATCATGTGTCCTCATGACCTCTCTGACCCGTGACTCCCCGAGTCATAGCCAGTGATATTTACATGACACTGTGTGTGTGTGTGTGTGTGTTATTTGTCCTCATCCTGGGGGCGTGTCCTGACCTGTTGACCTCAGACAAGAAGCGAGCCACGCCCCACTCCTCTATCTCTCTGTCAGTCACTTCTGCTCGACTCTGGAGGCTTTGCAATGTCTCCACACACTGCAGCTTCACCCGCTCCAAACGCACATACACAGAGCGCTCTACACACACACACACACACACACACACACATTAGTAAGGCAGCCTAAGAGGACATAAATCACAGCTAATCATTTGAGTAAAAACCACGATGTGTAAATTCTACTGTGGTAAAGATGTGGGTAAAGTTACAGCTATACGTCTGACCACGTGTGTGTGTGTGTGTGTGTGTGTGTACAGGGTATACCCTCATGTTGTAGTGCAGCTTTGTATTCCTGTCTCATTCTGTTCCTCACTTTCTTCTTCTGCACTTCCTCAGCACTCTCCTTCACTGGGCGGGGCAGGACGAGCTCCTGAGGGGGGGAGGGGGGATCTGTAACACACACACACACACACACGCACACACACAGATGAGATGTCCAGTAAGTAAGAGGCAGTGTGTGCTGATGGTAAAGCTGAATTTGGATCACGACCCAGCGGCGTCCAGTAAAGACCTGCCTGTGTGGGGCTGCAACTCGATCAGGGACCAGCGTGTGTGTGTGTGTGTGTGTGTGTGTGTGTGTGTGTGTGTGTGTGTGTGTGTGTGTGTGTAATTAAATCAGTGTATATTATCTTTTACAGTTAAATTCTGCTCCAGTAAATCCCACAATGCACTGCTCTGACACCTCACACTGAATCATGTATCAGGAAACATCTCATTCTGATGTTCTCACTCCACAATAACACTGATTACATTATAATCACATCACAAAATTACTGTCTTTATAAAGTAGTCAGTTACATTACAGTGTTACTGTCTGATCAATGTAACTAGTTCGAGTACTTTTCCACTGCAGAAAATGAAAACTCCTTTGTGATTCCTCATGCATGTTGTTTTAGTCAAGACCTTTATAATTATTCTACTTCATCACTCAGACAAGTAATGAGCCATAATCTGTTACCTACTAATACCCCCAACTCACCTTCTAATACCCCTATATCACCTACTAATACCCCTATCTCACCCACTGATACCCCTATATCACCTACTAATACCCCTATCTCACCTACTAATACCCCTATCTCACCTACTAATACCCCTATCTCACCTACTAATACCCCTCTCTCACCTAATAATACCCCTCTCTCACCTACTAATACCCCTATCTCACCTACTAATACCCCTATCTCACCTACTAATACCCCTATCTCACCTACTAATACCCCTAACTCACCTACTAATACCGCTATCTCACCTACTGATACCCCTCTCTCACCTACTGATACCCCTCTCTCACCTACTGATACCCCTATCTCACCTACTAATACCCCTCTCTCACCTAATAATACCCCTCTCTCACCTACTAATACCCCTATCTCACCTACTAATACCCCTATCTCACCTACTAATACCCCTATCTCACCTACTAATACCCCTATCTCACCTACTAATACCCCTATCTCGCCTACTAATACCCCAATCTCGTCTACTAATACCCCAATCTCGCCTACTAATACGCCTCTCTCACCTACTAATACCCCCATCTCACCTACTTATACCCCTATCTGACCCACTAATACCCCTATCTCACCCACTAATACCCCTATCTCACCCACTAATACCCCTATCTCACCCACTAATACCCCTATCTCACCCACTAATACCCCTATCTCACCTACTAATACCCCTATCTCTCCTACTAATACCCCCCTATCTCTCCTACTAATACCCCAATCTCGCCTACTAATACCCCAAATTCGCCTAGTAATACCCCTCTCTCACCTACTAATACCCCTATCTCGCCTACTAATACCCCTAACTCACCTACTAATACCCCTATCTCGCATACTAATACCCCAAACTCGCCTAGTAATACCCCTCTCTCACCTACTAATACCCCTATCTCGCCTACTAATACCCCTAACTCACCTACTAATACCCCAAACTCACCTACTAATACCCCTATCTCACCTACTAATACGCAAAACTCGCCTAGTAATACCCCTCTCTCACCTACTAATACCCCTATCTTGCCTACTAATACCCCAATCTCGTCTACTAATACCCCAATCTCGTCTACTAATACCCCAATCTCGCCTACTAATACGCCACTCTCACCTACTAATACCCCCATCTCACCTACTTATACCCCTATCTGACCTACTAATACCCCTATCTCACCCACTAATAACCCTATCTCACCCACTAATACCCCTATCTCACCCACTAATACCCCTACCTCACCTACTAATACCCCTATCTCTCCTACTAATACCCGTCTATCTCTCCTACTAATACCCCAATCTCACCTACTAATACCCCAATCTCACCTACTAATACCCCTATCTCGCCTACTAATACCCCTCTCTCACCTACTAATACCCCTATCTCGCCTACTAATACCCCTATCTCGCCTACTAATACCCCAATCTCGTCTACTAATACCCCAAATTCGCCTAGTAATACCCCTCTCTCACCTACTAATACCCCTAAATCACCTACTAATACCCCTATCTCGTCTACTAATACCCCAATCTCGCCTACTAATACGCCTCTCTCACCTACTATTACCCCCATCTCACCTACTTATACCCCTATCTCACCCACTAATACCCCTATCTCACCCACTAATACCCCTATCTCACCCACTAATACCCCTATCTCACCCACTAATACCCCTCTCTCACCTACTAATACCCCTCTCTCACCTACTAATACCCCTATCTCTCCTACTAATACCCCCCTATCTCTCCTACTAATACCCCAATCTCGCCTACTAATACCCCAAATTCGCCTAGTAATACCCCTCTCTCACCTACTAATACCCCTATCTCGCCTACTAATACCCCTAACTCACCTACTAATACCCCTATCTCGCCTACTAATACCCCAAACTCGCCTAGTAATACCCCTCTTTCACCTACTAATACCCCTATCTCGCCTACTAATACCCCTAACTCACCTACTAATACCCCAAACTCACCTACTAATACCCCTATCTCACCTACTAATACCCAAAACTCGCCTAGTAATACCCCTCTCTCACCTACTAATACCCCTATCTTGCCTACTAATACCCCAATCTCGTCTACTAATACCCCAATCTCGTCTACTAATACCCCAATCTCGCCTACTAATACGCCTCTCTCACCTACTAATACCCCCATGTCACCTACTTATACCCCTATCTGACCTACTAATACCCCTATCTCACCCACTAATAACCCTATCTCACCCACTAATACCCCTATCTCACCCACTAATACCCCTACCTCACCTACTAATACCCCTATCTCTCCTACTAATACCCGTCTATCTCTCCTACTAATACCCCAATCTCACCTACTAATACCCCAATCTCACCTACTAATACCCCTATCTCGCCTACTAATACCCCTCTCTCACCTACTAATACCCCTATCTCGCCTACTAATACCCCTATCTCGCCTACTAATAGCCCAATCTCGTCTACTAATACCCCAATCTCGCCTACTAATACGCCTCTCTCACCTACTAATACCCCTCTATCTCTACGACTAATACCCCAATCTCACCTACTAATACCCCCATCTCACCCACTAATACCCCTATCTCACCCACTAATACCCCTATCTCACCCACTAATACCCCTATCTCACCCACTAATACCCCTATCTCGCCTACTAATACCCCTATCTCACTTACTAATACCCCTATCTCGTCTACTAATACCCCAATCTCGCCTACTAATACGCCTCTCTCACCTACTAATACCCCCATCTCACCGACTTATACCCCTATCTCACCCACTAATACCCCTATCTCACCCACTAATACCCCTATCTCACCCACTAATACCCCTATCTCACCCACTAATACCCCTCTCTCACCTACTAATACCCCTCTCTCACCTACTAATACCCCTATCTCTCCTACTAATACCCCCCTATCTCTCCTACTAATACCCCAATCTCGCCTACTAATACCCCAAATTCGCCTAGTAATACCCCTCTCTCACCTACTAATACCCCTATCTCGCCTACTAATACCCCTAACTCACCTACTAATACCCCTATCTCGCCTACTAATACCCCAAACTCGCCTAGTAATACCCCTCTTTCACCTACTAATACCCCTATCTCGCCTACTAATACCCCTAACTCACCTACTAATACCCCAAACTCACCTACTAATACCCCTATCTCACCTACTAATACCCAAAACTCGCCTAGTAATACCCCTCTCTCACCTACTAATACCCCTATCTTGCCTACTAATACCCCAATCTCGTCTACTAATACCCCAATCTCGTCTACTAATACCCCAATCTCGCCTACTAATACGCCTCTCTCACCTACTAATACCCCCATGTCACCTACTTATACCCCTATCTGACCTACTAATACCCCTATCTCACCCACTAATAACGCTATCTCACCCACTAATACCCCTATCTCACCCACTAATACCCCTAACTCACCTACTAATACCCCTATCTCTCCTACTAATACCCGTCTATCTCTCCTACTAATACCCCAATCTCACCTACTAATACCCCTATCTCACCTACTAATACCCCTATCTCGCCTACTAATACCCCTATCTCGCCTACTAATACCCCTATCTCGCCTACTAATACCCCAATCTCGTCTACTAATACCCCAATCTCGCCTACTAATACGCCTCTCTCACCTACTAATACCCCTCTATCTCTCCTACTAATACCCCAATCTCACCTACTAATACCCCCATCTCACCCACTAATACCCCTATCTCACCCACTAATACCCCTATCTCACCCACTAATACCCCTCTCTCACCTACTAATACCCCTCTCTCACCTACTAATACCCCTATCTATCCTACTAATACCCCCCTATCTCTCCTACTAATACCCCAATCTCGCCTACTAATACCCCAAATTCGCCTAGTAATACCCCTCTCTCACCTACTAATACCCCTATCTCGCCTACTAATACCCCAAATTCGCCTAGTAATACCCCTCTCTCACCTACTAATACCCCTATCTCGCCTACTAATACCCCAAACTCGCCTACTAATACGCCTCTCTCACCTACTAATACCCCCATGTCACCTACTTATACCCCTATCTGACCTACTAATACCCCTATCTCACCCACTAATAACCCTATCTCACCCACTAATACCCCTATCTCACCCACTAATACCCCTACCTCACCTACTAATACCCCTATCTCTCCTACTAATACCCGTCTATCTCTCCTACTAATACCCCAATTTCACCTACTAATACCCCAATCTCACCTACTAATACCCCTATCTCGCCTACTAATACCCCTCTCTCACCTACTAATACCCCTATCTCGCCTACTAATACCCCTATCTCGCCTACTAATACCCCAATCTCGTCTACTAATACCCCAATCTCGCCTACTAATACGCCTCTCTCACCTACTAATACCCCTCTATCTCTCCTACTAATACCCCAATCTCACCTACTAATACCCCCATCTCACCCACTAATACACCTATCTCACCCACTAATACCCCTATCTCACCCACTAATACCCCTCTCTCACCTACTAATACCCCTCTCTCACCTACTAATACCCCTATCTATCCTACTAATACCCCCCTATCTCTCCTACTAATACCCCAATCTCGCCTACTAATACCCCAAATTCGCCTAGTAATACCCCTCTCTCACCTACTAATACCCCTATCTCGCCTACTAATACCCCAAATTCGCCTAGTAATACCCCTCTCTCACCTACTAATACCCCTATCTCGCCTACTAATACCCCAAACTCACCTACTAATACCCCTATCTCACCTACTAATACCCCTATCTCGCCTACTAATACCCCAAACTCACCTACTAATACCCCTATCTCACCTACTAATACCCAAAACTCGCCTAGTAATACCCCTCTCTCACCTACTAATACCCCTATCTTGCCTACTAATACCCCAATCTCGTCTACTAATACCCCAATCTCGTCTACTAATACCCCAATCTCGCCTACTAAAACGCCTCTCTCACCTACTAATACCCCCATCTCACCTACTTATACCCCTATCTGACCTACTAATACCCCTCTCACCCACTAATAACCCTATCTCACCCACTAATACCCCTATCTCACCCACTAATACCCCTACCTCACCTACTAATACCCCTACCTCACCTACTAATACCCGTCTATCTCTCCTACTAATACCCGTCTATCTCTCCTACTAATACTCCAATCTCACCTACTAATACCCCTATCTCGCCTACTAATACCCCTCTCTCACCTACTAATACCCCTCTCTCGCCTACTAATACCCCTATCTCGCCTACTAATACCCCAATCTCGTCTACTAATACCCCAATCTCGTCTACTAATACCCCAATCTCGCCTACTAATACGCCTCTCTCACCTACTAATACCCCTATCTCACCTACTGATACCCCTATCTCACCTACTAATACCCCTATCTCACCTACTAATACCCCTATATCACCTACTAATACCCCTATCTCACCTACTAATACCCCTATCTCTCACCTACTGATACCCCTATCTCTCACCTACTAATACCCCCATCTCACCTACTAATACCCCTATATCACCTACTAATACCCCCATCTCACCTACTAATACCCCTATATCACCTACTAATACCCCAATCTCACCTACTAATACCCCTATATCACCTACTAATACTCCTATCTCACCTACTAATATCCCGATCTCACCTACTAATACCCCCATCTAACCTACTAATACCCCCATCTCACCTACTAATACCCCTATCTCACCTACTAATACCCCCATCTCACCTACTAATACCCCCATCTCACCTACTAATACCCCTATCTCACCTACTAATACCCCTATCTCACCTACTAATACCCCTATCTCACCTACTAATACCCCCATCTCACCTACTAATACCCCTATCTCACCTACTAATACCCCTATCTCACCTACTAATACCCCTATCTCACCTACTAATACCCCTATCTCACCTACTAATACCCCTATCTCACCTACTAATACCCCTATCTCTCACCTACTAATACCCCCATCTCACCTACTAATACCCCTATCTCTCACCTACTGATACCCCTATCTCACCTACTAATACCCCAATCTCACCTACTAATACCTACGCGGTGTCGCGTGGTGTCCGTAAGTACGGGTCATCATGATTCACCGGCAGTTTTGGCGCCGAGGTTAGGTTTACATCTTTCCGTGTGTCGGTCCTCGTATAGTTAACCTCTTAGGTGAGATAGGGGAATAACAGCAGGATTAACAGAGGGGGGCGAGGTATCGGGGCGGGGCTTGTAGGACGACTTTCACACACAAACACTAATGGATTGGGAATCACTGCTGTCTGGCTCACGGATTACAGAAATTGTCTGAATAACGGATTAGATTTTTGAAAATATAACTAAATAACCATCCATCCATCCATCTTCTTCCGCTTATCCGAGGTCGGGTCGCGGGGGCAGCAGCTTCAGCAGGGATGCCCAGACTTCCCTCTCCCTGGCCACTTCTTCCAGCTCTTCCGGGGGGATCCCAAGGCGTTCCCAGGCCAGCCGAGAGACATAGTCCCTCCAGCGTGTCCTGGGTCTTCCCCGGGGTCTCTTTCCGGTGGGGCGTGTCCGGAACACCTCACAAGGGAGGCGTCCAGGGGGCATCCTAAATAGATGCCCAAGCCACCTCATCTGGCTCCTCTCGATGCGGAGGAGCAGCGGCTCTACTCTGAGCCCCTCCCGGATGACTGAGCTTCTCACCCTATCTCTAAGGGAGAGCCCAGACACCCTGCGGAGGAAACCCATTTCGGCCGCTTGTATTCGCGATCTTGTTCTTTCGGTCACTACCCACAGCTCATGACCATAGGTGAGGGTAGGAACGTAGATCGACCGGTAAATTGAGAGCTTTGCCTTTTGACTCAGCTCCTTCTTCACCACGACGGACCGATACAGAGCCCGCATCACTGCAGACGCTGACCCGATCCGCCTGTCAATCTCCCGCTCCATTTTACCCTCACTCGTGAACAAGATCCCGAGATACTTAAACTCCTCCACTTGGGGCAGGATCTCACTCCCAACCCTGAGAGGGCACTCCACCCTTTTCCGGCTGAGGACCATGGCCTCAGATTTGGAGGTGCTGATTCTCATCCCAGCCGCTTCACACTCGGCTGCGAACCTATCCAGTGAGAGCTGTAGGTCACAGGGTGATGAGGCCAACAGAACAACGTCATCTGCAAAAAGCAGTGACCCAATCCTGAGCCCACCAAACTGTACCCCCTCAACGCCCTGGCTGCGCCTAGAAATCCTGTCCATAAAAATTATGAACAGGATCGGTGACAAAGGGCAGCCCTGTCGGAGTCCTACTCTCACCGGAAACAGGTCAGACTTACTACCGGCAATGCGGACCAAGCTCCGACACCGGTTGTACAGGGACCGGACAGCCCTTAACAGGGAATCCGATATCCCATACTCCCGGAGTACCCCCCACAGGACTCCCCGAGGGACACGGTCGAATGCCTTCTCCAACTAACTAAATAACTGAGTTCTTAAATGGCGACCGAACATGTTAGATTACTGTTACATCAAAAAAGTCATCCGCGTTACTCTAACACTAACGTTACTGTAACACTGTCAGCTTGCTGTCTCCACCACACTGATGTGTAATATAAACAGGTGCACTAGGGGGCAGTGTGACACAGTGTGTGAGTCTGAAGGTGTTTATCACTCTGTGTGTGTGTGTGTGTGTGTGTGTGTACCTTTCTTCTTGGCCCCTTTCTTCTTGTCTTTAGCGGATTGTGGGGCGGGGGTCTGTGCCGGTTTCTCCACCTGTGGCTGCACCTCCTCACTCTCCTCCTGCACCAACCGCTGCAGCTCCGCTCTCGCCTAACACACACACACACACACACACACACACACACACACACACACACACACCTGTATCAGCTTCCTGGGCGTGGCCTAATGACAGAGACAGTAATAAGCTACAGTGTACATCTGCTAACGAGTTAAACGCTAATTATAAATGATGCGCTAATGAACTTAAGTCAGAGGTCATGTAACACCTGCTGTGTGTGTGTGTGTGTGTGTGTGTGTGTGTGTGTGTGTGTGTGTGTGTGTGTGTGTGTGTGTGTGTTTGTGTGTTACCAGCTGTGTGACAGCTGTGACAGCAGTGTGATGGGCGTCCTGCAGCAGCTTCTCATCAGGGTGGACACTGTCCTTCAGCTTGGAGGAGTCTGTCGAGGAGGGCCTGCAACACACACACACACACACACACACACACACACAGACACAAACACATACACACACACACCTGTATTAGCTTCTTACACAGTTTTCACTTCATAGACCATCAGGTTACATATACACACACTTACACTCTGGGCTTCTTCTTATCCTCAGACTCAGTGTCTTTTTTCCCAGCGCTCTTCGTAAGTTTCTCAGATGCAGCCGAACCTACAGAGCTGTAATTCACACACACACACACACACACACACACACACACACACACACACACACACACACACACACACACTGTAATATAGTCTCATCACTAAATATACAAGTGGACTACATGGCATTGTTTACTCCTACTGTGTGTGTGTGTGTGTGTGTGTGTGTGTGTGTGTGTGTGTGTGTGTGTGTGTGTGTGTGCGTGCAGCAGTAGCTACAGTGGAACAGGAAGTGTGTCCAACTTTTGCCCTTTTGCCCTACACTTTTGTTGTCTACGGAGTTGTGTAGGTGCAGAGCGGTCAGGGTGTCCATGCTGACCCGTATCCTCCACCAAAAGCTAATACAGTGGACACGTGAGCATCAGAACGTCTATAAACACTCCGGATCATAAAGTGTCTGTGTCCCTTCACCAGCACGTGTGTGGGCAGAGTTACATCTCCACACCAGCCAGTCACTACACTAGGGGAGTGTGTAGTGTAGTATTATGGGATGTTTAGTATAATATTACAGGATGCACAGTGTAGTATTACAGGGCACGTAGTGTAGTGTAACGGGTTTGACCCTAAGTGCACAAGCGGCACCTTGAAGCACGGACACGAGATGAGGTGTTACGGGAAAAAGGGTAACTTATTTAGGAAAAATGGGGAAGGAAAGCGTGAAAGAAGGGGGAGGATGGAATGAAAGGGAAGGAAGGTATGTGCACGTGCAGGTCCGGGGGCAGTGCCACGCTGGCAACGGAGAACGCAGAGCTCTCAGTGGGTGCGGCCTCAGACAGGAGTCCTTGCTGATGTCCGACGGCTGGGAGGCTTTCCCGTCTGGGATCAGGGCCCTAACGCTGTCCTCCTCGCAGCCTTTTCCTCTTCAGCAGCGGTGCTGTCCTCAGCCATGAGATCAAAGGGCGGAATTCCAGGATCCTCTTTAACTGTGTGGGCGCATGCCCATCAGAGGCTCACGCCATGACAGTAGTATTACGGGATGTTTAGTGTAATATTACAGGATGCATAGTATACACCGTGTTCCAAATTAGTAAATGAAAATGGCAGTCAGTATAATTTTCAAGTCATCAACTATTAGGGTATAATTAAAATTTTATTGATCAAACCTCCTAATGATAATATTTATTTTTAAAAAAACTAAAAACGCACTGTTCCAAATTATTATGCACAACAGAGTTAAAATATTTTATAGGTTGTAAAGAACTGAAAATAGGCTTTTGTTGAATTTGCAGCATTAGGAGGTCATATTTACTGAAATCAAAAGCTATTTCAATCAAAAACATCCTAACAGGGCTACATGTTACATCTTAACATAGGACCCCTTCTTTGATATCACCTTCACAATTCTTGGTATTGTGTATTGTGTATTGTGTGGGGTATCGTGTGTTCATTGAACTTGTGAGTTTTTATACAGTTTCTGCTTGAATTACTTTGCAGGATGTCAGAATAGCCTCCCAGAGCTGCTGTTTTGAATCAAACTGCCTCCCACCCTCACAGATCTTTTGAGGATTCTCCAAAGGTTCTCAATGGGGTTGAGGTCAGGGGAGGATGGTGGCCACACCATGAGTTTCTCATCTTTTATGTTCATAGGACCCAATGACACAGAGGTATTCTTTGCAGCATGAGATGGAGCATTGTCATGAATGAAGATTTTGCTACAAAAGGCATGGTTCTTCTTTTTGTACCATGGAAGAAAGTCAAAAACTCTATATACTTTGCAGAGGTCATTTTCACACCTTCAGGGACCCTTCAGGGGCCTACCAGCTCTCTCCCCATGATTCTGGCCCAAAACATGACTCCACCACCTCCATGTTGACATCGCAGTCTTGTGATGGCCATCCACCAACCATCCACTATTCCATCCATCTGGACCATCCAGGGCTGCACGACACTCATCAGTAAACAAGACTATTTAAAAACTAGTCTTCATGTATGCCAGGGCCCACTGCAACCGTTTCTGCTTGTGAGCATTGATTAGGGGCCGAATAGTAGGTTTATGCACAACTGCAAGCCTTTAAAGGATCCTACACCTTGAGGTTCGCGGGACTCCAGAGGCACCAGCAGCTTCAAATACCTGTTTGCTGCTTTGTAATGGCATTTCAGCAGCTGCTCTCTTAATCCGATGAATTTGTCTTGCAGAAACCTTCTTCATTCTGCCTTTATCTGCACAAACCTGTCTGTGCTCTGAATCAGACACAAATGTCTTCACAAATGTTCCAAATGTGGAACAACCTTCTTCAGTACTTTTCATTTAATTGGGCACATCTGGCAAACTAATTATCACACGTGTCTGAGATTCATTTCAGTGATCCTAAGAGCCCTGAGACACGACACCATCCATGAGTTTAATTTAAAAACTAAACGTTTAATGTTTATGACACTTACATCCAATTTGCATAATCATTTGGAACGCAGTGTAGTATTACAGGGGCGTGTAGTTTAATATTATGGGATGTATAATGTATTATTATAGGTTGTGCTGATTAATATTATTGGATGTGATATTATGGGATGTGTAATGTAGTAGTACGTGGCATGTAGTATAGAATTATGCGATGTGGTATTATTGGATATATAGTATATCATTATTATTGGATGTGTACAGTAGTATTATGGGATGTGTAGTGTATTATTATTGGATGTGTACAGTGGTATTATGGGATGTGTAGTGTATTATTATTGGATGTGTACAGTAGTATTATGGGATGTGTAGTGTATTATTATTGGATGTGTACAGTGGTTTTATGGGACGTCTAGTGTATTATTATTGGATGTGTACAGTAGTATTATGGGACGTGTAGTGTATTATTATTGGATGTGTACAGTAGTATTATGGGACGTGTAGTGTATTATTATTGGATGTGTACAGTAGTATTATGGGACGTGTAGTGTATTATTATTGGATGTGTACAGTTGTATTATGGGACGTGTAGTGTATTATTATTGGATGTGTACAGTTGTATTATGGGACGTGTAGTGTATTATTATTGGATGTGTACAGTAGTATTATGGGACGTGTAGTGTATTATTATTGGATGTGTACAGTGGTATTATGGGATGTGTAGTGTATTATTATTGGATGTGTACAGTAGTATTATGGGATGTGTAGTGTATAATTATTGGATGTGTACAGTAGTATTATGGGATGTGTAGTGTATTATTATTGGATGTGTACAGTTGTATTATGGGATGTGTAGTGTATAATTATTGGATGTGTACAGTAGTATTATGGGATGTGTAGTGTATTATTATTGGATGTGTACAGTGGTATTATGGGACGTGTAGTGTATTATTATTGGATGTGTACAGTGGTATTATGGGATGGGTAGTGTATTATTATTGGATGTGTACAGTGGTATTATGGGATGTGTAGTGTATTATTATTGGATGTGTACAGTAGTATTATGGGATGTGTAGTGTATAATTATTGGATGTGTACAGTAGTATTATGGGATGTGTAGTGTATTATTATTGGATGTGTACAGTTGTATTATGGGATGTGTAGTGTATTATTATTGGATGTGTACAGTTGTATTATGGGATGTGTAGTGTATTATTATTGGATGTGTACAGTGGTATTATGGGACGTGTAGTGTATTATTATTGGATGTGTACAGTAGTATTATGGGACGTGTAGTGTATTATTATTGGATGTGTACAGTTGTATTATGGGACGTGTAGTGTATTATTATTGGATGTGTACAGTAGTATTATGGGACGTGTAGTGTATTATTATTGGATGTGTACAGTAGTATTATGGGATGTGTAGTGTATTATTATTGGATGTGTACAGTGGTTTTATGGGACGTGTAGTGTATTATTATTGGATGTGTACAGTAGTATTATGGGACGTGTAGTGTATTATTATTGGATGTGTACAGTAGTATTATGGGACGTGTAGTGTATTATTATTGGATGTGTACAGTTGTATTATGGGATGTGTAGTGTATTATTATTGGATGTGTACAGTAGTATTATGGGATGTGTAGTGTATTATTATTGGATGTGTACAGTAGTATTATGGGATGTGTAGTGTATTATTATTGGATGTGTACAGTAGTATTATGGGATGTGTCTTGCCTCTTCATTCTCTCAGGTTGGTTGCTGTTGCCGTCGGCGATATCCAGCAGGATGATGCAGGTGACTTCAGGTGCTGTTTCAGGTACGACGCCCCTGTACATCCCTGAGTAATAATCCTTCAGGAGACGCAGAGTGTAGTGGAACCTGTTTACTTCCACCTGCACACACAGGGTTGTTTTTCCAGGTTTCATAATGAAATATAAACTGTGTGTGTGTGTGTGTGTGTGTGTGTGTGTTACCTGTGTGAGAGTGCAGTAGTGGTTAATGAGAACAGAAGTGTGAGTCTCGAGCCAGCCGTCTTCTGTAACTGCTGCTTTCTCCTGCAGCGCCTCGTCTTTTCTTTTTTCACAGATATCTCTCAGACGCTCACGCAGATCCTACACACACACACACACACACACACACACACACACACACACACACACACACACACATATAATATGTTATTATACAAAAACTATTCTACACAATACTGTTATTACTCCTACCGTGTGTGTGTGTGTGTGTGTGTGTGTGTGTGTGTGTGTGTGTGTGTGTGTGTGTGTGTGTGACAGACCTCCAGTCTCTGGTGAAGTTCTGATTTGGTCTCCTCTTCGTGTCTCATGTCGTCTGACACACTGTTATATTCTCGCTGCCACGCACTCACAAAGTCCTGCTTCAGGTCCGTCCTCATCAGGTACTGTTTATATTCCTCTCTGTGTTTAACACACACACACACACACACACACACACACACACACACACACACACACACACACACACACACACATGTGAATACTACACAGACAAATAAACACTCAGACTCTCAAACACTCAAACACTGAGAACATTTACAGTGACCATTACACACACACACACACACACACACACACCTGATGTTGTAGAGGTGGTGTATGATGAGGTTCCGCTCCCTGCGCAGGTTCTGCAGCACTGCTTTAACATTTGAGACGTATGAGCTGCATATGATCTCCCAGTGTGACAGCAGGTTCTCCGACATGTCCTACACACACACACACACACACACACACACACACACACACACACACACACACACACACACACACACAGTTACAGACACTGTGAGTTACCACACATCATGACCGGTGCTGGTTTCAGGTCAGTGTCATCACCTTGGGTAACAGATCATCCACGTACACCCAGGAGGCGGAGCCAGGCTCAGGGGGCGGGGCCTCTTCAGCTGACACCTTCCTGGACTTACCTGAGGTGAGAATGATACAGGTGGGTTACATCACCCTGTCACTGAAGTCTAATACTTAATATGGAGTAATAACGTTACGCTGTGTGTGTGTGTGTGTGTGTGTGTGTGTGTGTGTGTGTGTGTGTGTGTGTGTCTGTGTGTGTGTGTGTGAGAGATCACAGGGATACAGAGGTGACGTCTGATCCGTGTCGTGTCCTTACCGCGTGGGACTTTCTGTCCGTCTGTAGTGTCTGATGTAGTGTCGTCCCCTGTGTGTGTCCCTGCAGAGACGAGGACAGTGTGAGTATCAGTGTATTAATGATGAGTACAGGTGTGTGTGCTGTGTGTCAGGTGAGGGGCGGAGACACCACACACACTCTACCTGTCTCAGCGGCAGCGTGCATGGCGTGTAAGAGCTCCGCCTCCACCCTACTGTACAGTGCGTCCTCATCTACACCTGCGTCCACCTTCACCAGGATGTTCTGTCTCACCCCAAACCACGTCTCCAACCTCGGCCACGAGTCCTCAAAACCCAGGATCCTGTGGACACACACACACACACACACACACACACACATCATATAAACACACACATCATATAAACACACACACACACATCATATAAACACACACACACATCATATAACACACACACATCATATAACACACACACACACACATCATATAAACACACACACACACACATCATATAACACACACACACATCATATAAACACACACACACACACATCATATAAACACACACACACATCACATAACACACACACACACACACACACACACACACACACACACCATATAACACACGCATGTCATATCACACACACACACACACACACACACACACACACATCATATAACACACACACACACATCATATAACACACGCATGTCATATAACACACACACACACACACACACACACACATCATATAAACACACACACACATCACATAACACACACACACACACACACACACACACACCATATAACACACGCATGTCATATCACACACACACACACACACACACACACACACACACATCATATAACACACACACACACATCATATAACACACGCATGTCATATAACACACACACACACACACACATCATAAAACACACACACACCATATAACACACGCATGTCATATAACACACACACACACACACCATATAACACACGCATGTCATATAACACACACACACACACACACACACACATCATATAACACACGCATGTCATATAACACACACACACACACACACACACACACACATCATAAAACACACACACACACACACATCATAAAACACACACACACACACACCATATAACACACGCATGTCATATCACACACACACACACACATCATATAACACACACACACACACACACACACACACACCATATAACCAGAGGTGGAAAGTAACGGATTACATTTACTCGCGTTACTGTAATTGAGTAGCTTTTTTGTGTATTTCTACTTTTTAAAGTAGTTTTAAAAATCTGTAATTTTACTTTTACTTAAGTACGTTTTGTTTGAAGTATTGTAATTCGCTACATTTTAAATCATATTCGCTACTGAGTAAAAAATAAATGAATGAAAATTATAAAATAATAAAATTATTATGCTTTGTATAAATGCTCCGTTGCGCCGCGTGTGTGTATCATGTCCTGGTCGCGCGCCGCTCCAGACTCCACTCCAGGTTTTCTGACATCTGACATCTTCCTGACCTTCCACACGGTCGCTTCCACCCTGAGAGTGACGTCATCGACTAGCGCGACCATATATAAACCGGAGAGAGACGCGGGAAAGATGAAAGAGGTTGTGATTTTGGAGTTTTGATATTAGGTTGTGTATTCCGGTTTGACTTTTTGCCTCCAATTGACTTTATTTATTGCTTTGTCCCTTTGGTTTGGTTGGTCTTTGTATATATTTGTAGATAATTTCACTGTATGTTTGTGCACTCACTAGTAGCAGGGACGTGGCTGCCATTTATTTTGGGAAGAGGGAATTTATTCACTGTTTTTGGTTTAGGGAGGCCGGGAAGGTACCTGTACTTTTGTTTGTGTGTTTTTTTTTTGCAGGTAATCTAGCTACTAAATATAAATACCATTTTGTTTATTATTTTGGCCTGGGTCCATCCTGAATCTGATCCTCCTCCTCCTGTTGTGTGTGTGTGTGTGTGTGTGTGTGTGTGTGTGTGTGTGTGTGTGTGTGTGTGTGTGTGTGTGTGTGTGCAAACCTCATTATTTCATCAGTTAATGATTGGATCTAGTTCTTTCTGCCATATACCACCATTTCCATACAGTTATATATATTATAAATAGAACCCTGAACCATTCTTTTGCTGTATGACCCTAGACTGGGACGTAACACCATATTTAAGTGACCACTTTGATTTTCAAGCACAAGAAAGACAACAGCTTTATTATGCAAAGGTGTTCCTTCAGTTAAAAACAACTAGTTTGAGATTTATATCTGCTCATCTTTTTTGAACTACGCTAGAATGCCTCATCCGTCCCCCCATCCCCCCCCACCCCCCGCTGTTAGAAACAATAGAGATAAAAAATAACTCGGTAACTTTTACTCTGAGTAAATTTTTTAATGAGCTACTTTTTACTTTTTACTTGAGTAGATTTTTATAATGGTAACTTTACTTGTACTTAAGTAAAATTTCACTGAAGTAACAGTACTTGTACTTGAGTACAAAATTTTATTACTCTTTCCACCTCTGCATATAACACACATCATATAACACACACACACATCATATAACACACACACACATCATATAACACACACACACATCATATAACACACACACACACATCATATAACACACACACACACACATCATATAACACACACACATCATATAACACACACACACACATCATATAACACACACACACACACACATCATATAACACACACACACATCATATAACACACACACACATCATATAACACACACACACACAGCATATAAGACACACACACACACACACCCACACACACCCACATCATTACACACACACACACCTGTGCTGGACCTGCTCCTGACTCCTCCCTGTGTGCTCGTGGTTTATTTCTCGTTCCTTCACTGCAGAGGAAACACTTTGTTACTGGTTCATCTGTACCACACCTGTACACTGCTCACACACACACACACACACAAACTGATATATACAGTGGTGTGAAAAACTATTTGCCCCCCTCCTGATGTCTTATTCTTTTGCATGTTTGTCACACAAAATTTCTCTGATCATCAAACACATTTAACTATTAGTCAAAGATAACACAAGTAAACACAAAATGCAGTTTTTAAATGAGGGGTTTTATTATTTCGGGAGAAAAAAAATCCAAACCTACATGGCCCTGTGTGAAAAAGTAATTGCCCCCTGAACCTAATAACTGGTTGGGCCACCCTTAGCAGCAATAACTGCAATCAAGCGTTTGCGATAACTTGCAACGAGTCTTTTACAGCGCTCTGGAGGAATTTTGGCCCACTCATCTTTGCAGAATTGTTGTAATTCAGCTTTATTTTCAAGATTCAAGATTCAAAGATTCAAAGAACTTTATTAATCCCAAAGGGAAATTGCTTATGCTCGGTTACAGGTGCTCACAGTTGTTTAACTAAGGAAGGTAATAAAGGTAATAAATAATAATACAAAAAAAAATAAAAATAAAAATGGGTAAGTATTAGTGTCCTGTTGTATACCAGTCAGTGAAAAAATCCACATACATGTGTGTATGAGTTACAGAGAAGAGTTGTAAAGTTTTATGGCCGTTGGGAGAAAGGGATCTCCTGTGACGCTCGGTGGAACACTTGATAGTAATCAGTCTCTGGCTGAAACTGCTCCTCTGTTCAGCCAAAACACTGTATAGCGGGTGAGAAGGATTGTTCACAATGGATTCTACTTTGGACAGAATCCTCCTCTTTGCTACTACATCCACCGAGTCAAGCTCCAGGCCGAGCACAGATCCGGCCTTTTTAATTGACTTGTCCAGTCTGTTCTTATCAGACACCTTAATGTTACCACCCCAACAGACCACAGCGTAGAAAATGACACTCGCCACAACGGTCTCATAGAACATCCGTAGAATGGTATTACAGACGTTAAAAGACCTGAGCCTTCGAAGAAAGTACAATCGACTCTGACCTTTCTTGTAGAGTGCCGTTGTGTTGAGTGACCAGTCAAGTTTGTTGTCCAGATAAACTCCCAGATATTTGTAATCGGAGACAATGTCCACTGTCTCCCCCTTGACAGATATAGGAGTCACAGGGGTCTTGCTTCTCCTAAAGTCTACCACCATCTCCTTTGTTTTCCTGATGTTGAGTTGTAGGTGATTACGCTCACACCAGGAAACGAAGTCATCCACAACAGACTGGTACTCCGAGGTGTCACCCTCCTCTATACACCCAACAACCACCGAGTCATCAGAGAACTTCTGCAGGTGGCATGACTCTGAGTTATATCTAAAGTCGGATGTATAGAGGGTGAAAAGAAACGGAGACAGTACAGTCCCCTGGGGAGCTCCAGTGCTGCAGATCAAAGTCTCTGACACACAGTTCTTTAGTCGGACATACTGGGGGCGACAGGTCAGGTAGTCCATGATCCAGGAAACCAAGCGGGTGTCAATGTTTATGTTCCTTAATTTCTCCCCCAGTACTGCTGGTTGGATGGTGTTGAAGGCACTGGAGAAGTCAAAGAACATCATCCTTACGGAGGTCCTAGGCTTGTCAAGGTGAGAGTAGGTGCGATGTAGCAGGTGTATTATGGCGTCATCAACACCCATGAACGGCTGATAGGCAAACTGAAGAGGGTCCAGAGAGGACTTAACCAGGGGACGAAGTGTATCCAGGATCAGTCTCTCGAACACCTTCATAATGTGCGATGTTAAAGCCACCGGCCTGTAGTCGTTCTGGGCACAGGGACGTGGTGTTTTGGGTACCGACACAATGCATGATGTTTTCCACAGTGCAGGGACTTTCTGAAGAGACAGACTCAGGCTAAAGAGGTACTGGAGGACACCACATAGTTGGGGAGCACAGGATTTCAGGACTCTCGGATTGATCTTATCCGGACCTACAGCTTTTGTAGGGCTGATCTTACTCAGGCCATGTTTAACCTGATCCACTGAGATGTTGATTGCTGGGAGTGCAGGAGTAGTGACTGTGACTGTTCTCTGTGTAGGGGAGGACATAGGAGCAGGAATGTGTGGATTTGGGTTGAAGTCGGGGGGAGTGTGAGACATAGGGACATCAAATCTATTGAAGAAAGTGTTGAGGTCGTTTGCACGTTCCCTATTCCCCTCAATAGCCTGGCCACTTGTCTTATAGCCAGTGATGCTCCTCATGCCCCTCCACACCTCTCTCGTGTTGTTTTGCTTCAGCCTTTGTTCTAGTTTTCTCCTGTATGCCTCTTTCCCCTTCTTGATTTTCCCGGTTAGCATTTTTTGAGCCTTCTTCACTGCTTCCTTATCACCAGACCTAAAGGCACTTTTTTTTTCATTTAAACACGCTTTAATGTCTTTGGTGACCCAGGGTTTGTTGTTGGGGAAACAGCGAATATCTCTCATCGGTACACAGGTGTCAACACAGAAGTTAATGTACTCCGTGATGCAGTCTGTCATTCCATCAAAGTCCTCTCCATATGATGCACTGAGAACCTCCCAGTCTGTAGCCTCGAAACAATCCTGTAATGTAGCAGTGGCACCTTCTGACCATCTTCTTACACTCCTCACTATAGCAGGCTGTCTCTGAACCAGGGGTTTGTATATTGGCATGAGGTGGACTAGGTTGTGATCCGACCTCCCCAGGGGGGGGAAGTGCTGCAGCACTGTAAGCACCTTTAACATTAGCATACAGCAGGTCTAGTGTCTTCTCCCCCCTAGTGTGACAATCCACGTACTGGGTGAAAGTGGGAATAGTCCTGTTCAGTGATGTGTGATTGAAATCACCGGAGATCAGGAGAAAGGCATCAGGGTGTCGAGTCTGGAGTTTGGCAGTTACAGAGTGAATGACGTCACACGCGGCAGCGACATTCGCGGATGAAGGAATGTACACAGCAGTTATTATCACATGTGAGAATTCTCTTCGTAAATAATATGGGCGAAGTCCGACAGCCAACAGTTCAATATCTGGACTACAAACGCGCTCCTTAACAGTCACATGACCGGGGTTACACCACATGTTGTTGATGTAAACAGCCAGCCCCCCTCCTTTCCTCTTACCGCTGTCTCTCCTCGTCCTGTCGCTCCGTATCGCGCTGAAGCCGTCCAGTGTAATATTAGAGTCAGGCACATCACTATGTAACCAAGTCTCTGTAAAACACATTAGACTGCACTCGCGGAAGATGTTTTCAGTCTTTAACAAAGCTGTCAACTCGTCCATCTTATTGTCCAGAGATCTCACGTTGCCCATGATAAGAGACGGGACATACAGCTTGTACTTTCTCATCCTTTCCTTATGCGCCGCGCGTTTCTCTTCCTCTTTGGCTCCTCTGCGCCGCTTCCTTCCACCTCTGCATCCCCTTATCGTCCTCCTCCGTATCTCATCCGGAATGTTTAGAGTCCTATACAGAGTCGGATCTCTGATGCCGGCCGGCTTCAGTGCGATCAGCTGTTCCTTGGTGTAAACAAAGGAGCCGCCTCCTTGCTGTTGCGCGCTGATCACCCGGAGCGCCGAAAATGTAATTAAAATTGCGTAACTAAGAACAAGAACACTTTCAAAACGCATGGTTTGAAAGGGCGACCTTACTTGTTAAATAATAATAAATAATAATTTGAGGGTTTTCTAGCATGAACCACCTTTTTAAGGTCATGTCACAACATCTCAATAGGATTCAGGTCAGGACTTTGACTAGGCCACTCCAAAGTCTTCATTTTGTTTTTCTTCAGCCATTCAGAGGTGGATTTGCTGGTGTGTTTTGGGTCATTGTCCTGCTGCAGCACCCAAGATCGCTTCAGCTTGAGGTGACGAACAGATGGCCGGTAATTCTCCTTCAGGATTTTTTGGTAGACAGTAGAATTCATGGTTCCATCTATCACAGCAAGCCTTCCAGGTCCTGAAGCAGCAAAACAACCCCAGACCATCACACTACCACCACCATATTTTACTGTTGGTATGATGTTCTTTTTCTGAAATACTGTGTCTTACTTTTACGCCAGATGCACCTTCCAAAAAGTTCAACTTTTGTCTCGTCGGTCCACAAGGTATTTTCCCAAAAGTCTTGGCAATCATTGAGATGTTTTTTAGCAAAATTGAGACGAGCCTTAATGTTGTTTTTACTTAAAAGTGGTTTGCGCCTTGGAAATCTGCCATGCAGGCCGTTTTTGCCCAGTCTCTTTCTTATTGTGGAGTCGTGAACACTGAGCTTAATTGAGGCAAGTGAGGCCTGCAGTTCTTTAGATGTTGTCCTGGGGTCTTTTGTGGCCTCTCGGATGAGTCGTCTCTGCGCTCTTGGGGTAATTTTGGTCGGCCGGCCACTCCTGGGAAGGTTCACCACTGTTCCATGTTTTTGCCATTTGTGGATAATGGCTCTCACTGTGGTTCGCTGGAGTCCCAAAGCTTTAGAAATGGCTTTATAACCTTTACCAGACTGATAGATCTCAATTACTTTTGTTCTCATTTGTTCCTGAATTTCTTTGGATCTTGGCATGATGTCTAGCTTTTGAGGTGCTTTTGGTCTACTTCTCTGTGTCAGGTAGCTCCTATTTAAGTAATTTCTTGATTGAAACAGGTGTGGCAGTAATCAGGCCTGGGGGTGACTACAGAAATTGAACTCAGGTGTGATAAACCACAGTTAAGTTATTTTTTAACAAGGGGGGCAATCACTTTTTCACACAGGGCCATGTAGATTTGGAGTTTTTTTTCTCCCTTAATAACGTAAACCTTCATTTAAAAACTGCATTTTGTGTTCAATTGTGTTATCTTTGACTAATAGTTAACGGTTTTTGATGAGCAGAAACATTTAAGTGTGACAAACATGCAAAAGAATAAGAAATCAGGAAGGGGGCAAATAGTTTTTCACTCCACTGTGTATATATATATATATATATATATATATATATATATATAAACTCACAGTGCTTGTAGATGCGGATGGCTTATTTCACTAGTTTTGACGCGTAGCTAATGTCTTAAAGTTTCACTCACATGACAGAAGTCCGATCTCTTTGTCTTTTGTCGTTTATTTGTCAGCATCAAAGAATCAACACTTCATACAGTCGTCTTGAGTAAATCCACTGTTATTACAGACACCAGTTGCTGCATCTTGCAAATCTCTGAGTTTTACAACAACCTGTTTGCTGTATCTTGTAGATTACAATCTTGGCTTGGGTATCTAACAACACTCTTGTTGTTTCTTACTTTCCCAGCTTACGTTAGCTTACGGTTACAACAACCTCGTTGCTGTATTTAGCATTTCTAGCTTACCGGGAGCTCTCATTAGCTGACGGTCTAAAGCTTGTGTTTCCGTAGCCTTCCAAATCTATACTGAGCTTTCTAGCATATGACAGTCACACAAATGCATGTAATAGTAGAATGACATCACAGACCAACTTACGATTATCAACTTATGATGCATAACTAAGAAATTTAAAGCTTATGGCTTATGTAACAAACTTAATGCTTAATGCTTTACTAATGAATAGAACAAGGTAGAATAAATGAAATAACAGCAAGTAAAATAAAATAAAATAAACACAACAACAAATTCATAAAAAGTGCGATATGGCACTTACAGTGCTGATGTCGTTCGAGAACATGCTCGTCCGACACCTCCAGCAGCACAGCCAGGTGCAGGACAGGTAAGGCTGGGGGCGGAGCCTGAGGGGCGTTTCTGTCCACTGCCAGCTCGTGACTCTTGCCCCACCCCTCCGCGTGCTCCTGATCCAGCCCGGCTCCGCCCAGAGCGTTCTCCAGCAGCCGAGCATGAGACAGCTCCATGGGGAACCCGTCCAGAACCCATCCCTGATCCGCCGGAACCCTCCTGGACAATACACACACACACAGGAACAAAACACACACACACAGACAGACAGATATAAAACACATGTGTCACATGTGTGAGATAGACAGGTATAAGACGCAGACAGGTGTGTGAGACAGGCAGGTGTGTGAGTCAGGCAGGTGTGTGAGACAGACAGGTATAAGACAGACAGTTGTGTGAGACAGGAAGGTGTGTGAATCAGACAGGTATAAGACACAGACAGGTGTGTGAGACAGACAGGTATAAGACACAGACAGGTATGTGAAACAGACAGGTATGTGAGACACAGACAGGTTTAAGACACAGACAGGTGTGTGAGACAGAAAGGTGTGTGAGACACAGACAGGTATAAGACACAGACAGGTGTGTGAGACACAGACGGGAATAAGACACAGACAGGTGTGTGAGACAAACAGGTATAAGACAGACAGGTGTGTAATACAGACAGGTATGTGAGACAGACAGGTATAAGACACAGACAGGTGTGTGAGACAGACAGGTATAAGACACAGACAGGTGTGTGTGAGACAGACAGGTATAAGACACAGACAGGTGTGTGAGACAGACAGGTATAGGACACAGACAGGTGTGTAATACAGACAGGTATGTGAGACAGACAGGTATAAGACACAGACAGGTGTGTGAAACAGACAGGTATAAGACACAGACAGGTGTGTGTGAGACAGACAGGTATAAGACACAGACAGGTGTGTGAGACAGACAGGTATAAGACACAGACAGGTGTGTGTGAGACAGATAGGTATAAGACACAGACTGGTGTGGGAGACAGACAGGTGTGGGAGACAGACAGGTATGTGAGACAGACAGGTATAAGACACAGACAGGTGTGTGAGACAGAGAGGTGTGTGAGACACAGACAGATGTGTGAGACCGGCAGGTATAAGACAGGCAAGTGTGTGAGACAGGCAGGTGTGTGAGACAGGCAGGTATAAGACAGGCAAGTGTGTGAGACAGGCAGGTATAAGACAGGCAGGTGTGTGAGACAGACAGGTATAAGACACAGACAGGTGTGTGAGACAAACAGGTATAAGACACAGACAGGTGTGTAATACAGACAGGTATAAGACACAGACAGGTGTGTGTGAGACAGACAGGTATAAGACACAGACAGGTGTGTGAGACAGACAGGTATAAGACACAGACAGGTGTGTGTGAGACAGATAGGTATAAGACACAGACTGGTGTGTGAGACAGACAGGTGTGGGAGACAGACAGGTATAAGACACAGACAGGTATGTGTGACAGACAGGTGTATGAGACAGAGACAGGTATAAGACACAGACAGGTGTGTGAGACAGACAGGTGTGTGAGACACAGACAGATGTGTGAGACCGGCAGGTATAAGACAGGCAAGTGTGTGAGACAGGCAGGTGTGTGAGACAGGCAGGTATAAGACAGGCAAGTGTGTGAGACAGGCAGGTATAAGACAGGCAGGTGTGTGAGACAGACAGGTATAAGACACAGACAGGTGTGTGAGACAGACAGGTATATGGCACAGACAGGTATAAGACACAGACAGGTGTGTGAGACAGACAGGTATAAGACAGACAGGTGTGTGAGACAGACATGTATAAGACACAGAAAGGTATGTGAGACAGACAGGTGTGTGAGACACAGACAGGTATAAGACACAGACAGGTGTATGAGACAGAGACAGGTATAAGACACAGACAGATGTGTGAGACCGGCAGGTATAAGACAGGCAAGTGTGTGAGACAGGCAGGTGTGTGAGACAGGCAGGTATAAGACAGGCAAGTGTGTGAGACAGGCAGGTATAAGACAGGCAGGTGTGTGAGACAGACAGGTATAAGACACAGACAGGTGTGTGAGACAGACAGGTATATGGCACAGACAGGTATAAGACACAGACAGGTGTGTGAGACAGACAGGTATAAGACAGACAGGTGTGTGAGACACAGACAGGTATAAGACACAGACAGGTATAAGACACAGACAGGTGTGTGAGAAAGGCAGGTGTGTGAGACAGACATGTATAAGACACAGTCAGGTGTGTGAGACAGACAGGTTTGTGAGACAAACAGGTTTGTGAGACAGACATGTATAGGACACAGACAGGTGTATGAGACACAGAAGGGAATAAGACACAGGCAGATGTGTGAGACACAGACAGGAATTAGACACAGACAGGTGTGTGAGACAGACAGGTGTGTGAGACAGGCAGGTATAAGACACAGACAGGTATGTGAGACAGACAGGTGTGTGAGACACAGACAGGTATAAGACACAGACAGGTGTGTGAGACAGACAGGTGTGTGAGACAGACAGGAATAAGACACACAGGTGTGTGAGACAGACAGGTGTGTGAGACACAGACAGGTATAAGACACAGACTGGTGTGTGAGACAGACAGGTATAAGACACAGACAGGTGTGTGAGACAGACAGGTATATGGCACAGACAGGTATAAGACAGACAGGTGTGTGAGACAGACAGGTATAAGACAGACAGGTGTGTGAGACAGACATGTATAAGACACAGAAAGGTATGTGATAAACACAGGTGTGTGAGACACAGACAGGTATAAGACACAGACAGGTATAAGACACAGACAGGTGTGTGAGAAAGGCAGGTGTGTGAGACAGACATGTATAAGACACAGTCAGGTGTGTGAGACAGACAGGTTTGTGAGACAAACAGGTTTGTGAGACAGACATGTATAGGACACAGACAGGTGTATGAGACACAGAAGGGAATAAGACACAGGCAGATGTGTGAGACACAGACAGGAATTAGACACAGACAGGTGTGTGAGACAGGCAGGTATAAGACACAGACAGGTATGTGAGACAGACAGGTGTGTGAGACACAAACAGGTATAAGACACAGACAGGTGTGTGAGACAGACAGGTGTGTGAGACAGACAGGAATAAGACACACAGGTGTGTGAGACAGACAGGTGTGTGAGACACAGACACAGACTGGTGTGTGAGACAGACAGGTATAAGACAGACAGGTATGTGAGACAGAGAGGTATATGACACAGACAGGTAATAAGACACAGACAGGTGTGTGAGACAGACAGGTATAAGACACAGACAGGTGTGTGAGACAGACAGGTATAAGACACAGACAGGTGTGTGAGACAGGCAGGTATAAGACACAGACAGGTGTGTGAGACAGGCAGGTGTGTGAGACAGGCAGGTATAAGACACAGAGAGGTGTGTGAGACACAGACAGATGTGTGAGACAGACAGGTATGAGACACAGACAGGTGTGTGTGACAGACAGGTATAAGACACAGACAGGTGTGTGTGACAGGCAGGTCTGTGAGACAGGCAGGTGTGTGAGACAGACAGGTATAAGACTTACGGGTGTGTGAGACACAGACAGGTGTGAGAAACAGACAGGTTTGTGAGACAAACAGGTTTGTGAGACAGACATGTATAGGACACAGACAGGTGTATGAGACACAGAAGGGAATAAGACACAGGCAGATGTGTGAGACACAGACAGGAATTAGACACAGACAGGTGTGTGAGACAGGCAGGTATAAGACACAGACAGGTATGTGAGACAGACAGGTGTGTGAGACACAAACAGGTATAAGACACAGACAGGTGTGTGAGACAGACAGGTGTGTGAGACAGACAGGAATAAGACACACAGGTGTGTGAGACAGACAGGTGTGTGAGACACAGACACAGACTGGTGTGTGAGACAGACAGGTATAAGACAGACAGGTATGTGAGACAGAGAGGTATATGACACAGACAGGTAATAAGACACAGACAGGTGTGTGAGACAGACAGGTATAAGACACAGACAGGTGTGTGAGACAGACAGGTATAAGACACAGACAGGTGTGTGAGACAGGCAGGTATAAGACACAGACAGGTGTGTGAGACAGGCAGGTGTGTGAGACAGGCAGGTATAAGACACAGAGAGGTGTGTGAGACACAGACAGATGTGTGAGACAGACAGGTATGAGACACAGACAGGTGTGTGTGACAGACAGGTATAAGACACAGACAGGTGTGTGTGACAGGCAGGTCTGTGAGACAGGCAGGTGTGTGAGACAGACAGGTATAAGACTTACGGGTGTGTGAGACACAGACAGGTGTGAGAAACAGACAGGTGTGTGAGACAGACAGATGTGAGACACAGACAGGTGTGTGTGACAGACGGGTATAAGACACAGACAGGTGTATGAGAGAGAGGTGTGTGAGACAGACAGTTGTGTGAGACAGACAGGTGTGTACCTGATGGCGTCTGTGACGATGTCGATGAGCAGGTCATCAGGAACACCTCGGCCTGTTGTAAGAGCCGTCTCCATGGCAGCACCACGCTCAGCTCGCAAAGACTTCTGGGTAATAAATCACACACACACACACACACACACACACACACAGACAAGCAGGTGCTAGAACACAGGGCGTGACCTCTAATCTTTAACTGTGTGTGTGTGTGTGTGTGTGTGTGTGTGTGTGTGTGTGTGTGTGTGTGTGTGTACAGTACTCACTAAGCCCTGCTCCAGGGTCTGGGAGTGTGTGTGAGTTCCTGGCTCTGAAACAGAGAGATTGAGACAGACAGTGAGACAGTGTGAGTGTCTGTGTGTGTGTGTGTGTGTGTGTGTGTGTGTGTGTGTGTGTGTGTGTGTGTGTGTGTGTGTGTATGTATGTATGTGTGCGTGTGTGTGTGTGAGAGCGAGAGAGAGAGACAGATGGACTCCCCCCCCCCCCACTCTGAGTGCTCTTCCTAGAAGTGTTTAATCTCAGCAGTGTTATTAAAGATTAAACGTTTCTGCTCTAATGTAATCTCTGCACTCACACTGTACCGCTCCTCTTCTCTCTTGCAGTCACACACACACACACACACACACACACACACACACATACAGAGACACACACACACATACACACACACACACACACACACACACACACACACATACACACACACACACACACACACACACACATACACAATTCCTATCAACCCAACACACACCCACAAGCCCTGATGAACTAAGAGGGCCAGGTCCATAAGTATGTGGACAGTGTCCCGGTCTCTCCACTACAGAAGTGACATGAGCCTGTGGGCGGAGTCTCTCATCAACAAGTCATGACCTGTAACTACATCACTGAGTGTTTGGCGGTCAAAAACTCCTCTAACACTGTCAGAGGATGTGTCTTTCATTAGCGTTTCCTCATACACACGTGTGTGTTACCGGAGTGGAGCAGGACACACACCTATGTGTGGAGCGGACATTGACTCCACCCCCTCATTTGTCTCCGCTTCCTGCTGGGGGTCGTCGCTGCTTCCTGTATCCTGTATGCACACAGGGGTCACACACACATCGGTCAGAGCGCTTCACTGTAAACCTCATAATATCACACACACACACACACACACACACACACATGTTGTGGTTTTATGGTTTCCGAAGCCTTGAGCTCCAGAGGGACACACCCATGTCCTGTTTTAGTTCATTGAAGGTTTCTTTATTTAGCTTTTTTTTATATTGTGACTGACACTTCTAGCAATAAGGAAATGTAAAAACTTATAGTAATCAAAAAAGACTATGCATTTTTTTAATAAGTAAAATAGAAAAAGCAACAAACAGGGACTCTTGTGTTGATTCATCTTTCTAGTTTTAAGAAATGACGACCCAGACACAGTTTTTGTTTTATCCTGCTGTGTTTAACATCCAAGTGAAAGATAGAACAACAACATTTCAGGAAAAATGGGGAAAAAAAACACAACCAATGATGTGGAATAGGATCAGCACCTCCTACAAATGACTTCAGGGTGACTTAATGACTCCTAAACACAGTGAGGTGAAGCTTATCACCTTCTCAGTGCCACACAGAGTCACATCTAGACTTCTCAGTATTTGTCCAGTGTGTTCCTTACAGAACTGTTCAAGTGGAGTTAAATATGATGGTGACCGTTTGTGGACTGCAGTCTTTAAGTCATGCCATAGATTTTCAGTGGGGTTTAAGTCTGGACTCTGACTAGGACATGTAAGGACATTCACCTTTTACTCCTCCAGCCACTGTTTGGTCAGTTTGTGCTTTTAGGCTTATTGTAATGTTGGAATGTAAACCTTCTTCCCATTGACAATCTTCAGGCAGAGATAAGCATATATTCAACAATTTTACAGTATTTTAGACCATATATCTTACTCTTATGCTGACACGTGATCCTGTCCCCACTGCAGAGAAACAACCCATAACAGGATATTACCCCCTCCATGCTTTACTCCATTACTCCACTACTCCCTCCACACATGCTTTACTGTAGTGCTATTTGGATTGTGAGCTGTACTGGATTTCCGCCAGACATATCACTGGGTGTTGTGGACAAATAATTCAGTTTTATTCTCGTCTGACTACCTGTGTTTTTGCAAACCTTGGTCGTGACTGCATGTGACCTTTCTTGAGGAGTGGCTTTTTTCTTGCCACCCTCCCATACAAGCCAGATTTGTGACGGATTTGTGATAATGTTGTCACACACACACACACACACACACACACACACACTGACCACTTTGTCATAAATTCCTGTAACTGCTTCAGAGTTGCTGTTGGCCTTTTGCTCTATCATCTTTGATCAGTTTCCTCCTGACTTCTTCATCTGGAACGTCCTGATCTGTGTTGTACCAAATACCTTCTGCTTCTTAATAATATACTTTACTGAGATAAAGCCTGGAAATGTCTTGTATCCATCTCCTGCCTTGTGCCTTAACACAACTTTATCCAGGAGATGTTTTGACACTGTCTTGCCTGAAACGCTTCAGTTGTTCGGCTGCTGATCTGATCAAAATGACCATAGCTGATCACAATTAATAATCTGATGGGTTTTTGTGCCATTGAGAAGATTTGAGAAGTCATGAGGAGGGGGTGATCCCTTTCCAAATCAGTAATTCAGTTTTTTTCTATTATTTACTGACATGTTGGTGTTATAGTGTTATAGAGTGATTCTTTTCTATACCCATCTGATCTCCACAGACATGTCTGATCTCTACAGTTTCATTACAGTGAAGAGTGAAACAGACAGTGGAGTGACACGCTGCGTGAGCCTTGTGCCTCCTGGAACACGTCTCCATACTGATTTCAGATCTGTTCAGAAGAACATCATCATGCTGTACCTGGCCCAGGTGTTGCTCTTACAACTGCTAGAGGAAAGCTGACTAAGGCTTAACTAGGGTGTGATGTGAACACACAGCTGTGTGAGGATGAAGGTGTGAGGTGGGATCTGTACAGACCCCGCTCTCGGGTTCTCCAGAGCAGTGAGCTTCCAGCGCCTCCTGGACCAGAGCATCAGCTGACAGAACCTGGAGCCCATGAACTGTACAACACACAACAACACAACCGGCATTGAGCTCTAACACTCCAACAGAACACGCTGGACCATCAGACAGTAACACACACACTCACACACACACACACACACACACACACACACACACACACACACACACACACAGAATTAGCACAGTACATGTTTTATAACCAATGTGACTCTGTGTGTGTGTGTGTCTGTGTGTGTGTGTGTGTGTGCAGTACCCTGGCTGATCCGGGCGAGGCAGGTGGTCTTTCCAGAGCAGGCCTTCCCCAGGATGCAGGCTTTGAGATTATAGTGGGGGAGGGCAGGGGGCGGGGCTACCAGCTCAGGTGGGTTAACCAGGTGTCGCAGATGACTGACAATGTGACCCAAGACGTCATTATTGGGGGGCGGAGCTTTCCTCTCACCTTCTTTCGGCCAAGTCCAATCCCCCGTCATACTCTAATGCAACACGCACACACACACACACACACACATATCATATTTATACAGTTTCTTTACTGGTTTTAGTTCCAGTTCTGATACAGGTTTTAGTTTATATTCTAGTTCTTGACCCTGATCTGGTTTTAGTCATAGTTCTGGTTCTGCTCAGGTTCTTTTATAAGAGAAACTCACAGAAGAGTTCTGGTACTGTTTATAATGTTATGATTTCTTTCTCACACTCCCCCTCCACCCCTCTGCCCCCCTGCCCCTCCCCCTCACGCTGTAGTCAGTGTAGTCCTGCTCGTTGAGGATGTGGAGTTTCTCCATCTCGACGTCCTCCTCAGGACTCGACTCGTACAGCGGCTTCCCGCTCAACCACAGCTCCTTCCACTCCCTCATCATCTTCACAGGGATCCGACTACACACACACACACACACACACACGGAGGTGGTTGAGTAACCATTTCCTCTGGAGCCATGGCTCTAACAGGTCTAACAGACCACGCCCCTTTCAGTGGTACAGACAGGCCATGCCTCTTCATTTGGGACTGGGTTTGTGTACAACAGTAAGTGTGTGTGTGTGTGTGTGTGTGTGTGTGTGTGTGTGTGTGTCTAACTTAGCAGTGAGCAGACGGTATTCTCCAGATTTGGTTGCCAGGTCCACGATCTGGTCGAGAATCCCCCTGCAGATGTTGAAGTGTTTGAGGTGTTTGGCGTGAGTGCGCTCAGCAGCAAGACGCTGGTGAAGTTCCCGCTCTTTACGCAGCTCCGCTTCCCGATTAATCCGGTCCTGCTGCAGCAGAGCCTGGAATACACACACACACACACACACACACACACACACACACACACACACACACACACACACACACACACACACACACGCACGCACACACACACACACATGCATATCAGGTATGTCTCTGTGTATGCACAGTACAGGTGAGGGAGTGTGCATGTGTAAAATCGTATGTGCGTGTGTGCTTTAGTTTTCTATAATGGATTCCCCCCCCCCCCCTCGTAAGGTAGGTTTTAACTTTTGTACTGTTTTTGAAACACGATTGGTTCTTACTGTATACTGTACCTAGTTTTTGTTGTTTGGTCGTGTTGATTACAGTGTGACTGAAGTAGGTCTAAAGCAATTTTTTCTCAGGTAATTAATCAAGAGTAGTTTCAGACTTCCTTAAGGTGTGAATTGTGGGCAGGGCTTAGCTACATATATTGAATAAGCATACCCTGCAACAAAGTTAGTAAAGAATCTAGATAGCAAGTGCATAGAGAATTGACTCAAACTCTTGTTTACCAAGAAATTACAAGTTTTATAGACAATTACCTCAGTCTAGCATGTGTCTTCAACCTGTCTCTGTCAGTTCTCACAGACCAAGATGCTTCTACTCACGAGCAGAGGCAGATCTCCCAGAAACCTCATCTACCCTCCAGTACTGTCTCATTGCCCTGCACTGGTGGTAGATGGGCTCTGGAACTGCCAATCTGCTGTAAAGAAAGCAGATTTGATCTCTGCCCTAGCTACCCAGTACTCCTTTGACTTTCTGGCACTAACTGAGACCTGGATATCTCCTCAGAACTCGGCTACCCTATCCTTTGCCTATGTATTCTCTCACACTCCTCGAGAAAATGGTAGAGGTGGTGGTACGGGTCTCCTGTTGTCCAAGAGATGGTCCTTCTCGCCAATCCCCCTGTCTCATCTCAGTTTTTCATCATTTGAATTTCATGCAGTTAAGGTAACCTCTCCAATTAACCTCCACATTTTGGTTATTTACCATCCTCCTGGCTCTCTAGGAAACTTTCTAGATGAAATGGACATTCTTCTTAGTATTTTTCCTTCTGCTAACACTCCTCTCACTGTCCTAGGAGACTTCAACCTTCCATCTGACAAACTCCAATCCTCTTTCCTTCTCCTTAACTCCTTTAACTCTCTTTAACTCTAAACAGCTGCCCTCCCACACACAAAGCAGGGAATTCTCTCGATCTCGTTTTTTGCCGCCCTTGCCCAGTCACGGATATCACTACTATTCCTCTTCATAAATCTGATCATTACCTGGTATCCTTCACCATAACCCTTCCTATTCTATGTAAACCTAACCACCTAAATGTCTCTTTTACCCGCAGAAACCTTCACTCTGTCTCCCCTTCCTCTGTGTCTTCCTGCACCCTATCATCCCGCCCAGACCCAGACTCCGTCTCCTCTCTACCACTAGAGACTTCGACTGAAACTTTCCTCTCCTCTCTCTCTTCATCCATAGATCTCCTTTGCCCGCTGTCATCTAAACCAAGGAAGACGTCTTGTCCTGCTCCGTGGCTATCTGATGTACTGCGTAACAACAGGAGAGAATTAAGAACTGCAGAGAGAAGATGGAAGAAATCGCAACTTGATGCAGAGCTCATCTTTTACCAGACTCTTCTCTCCAAATTCTCATGTGACGTGACTTCTGCCAAAACTACCTTCTTCAGAGAAAAGCTGGAAGCCTCTGCACATGATCCTGGCAAACTCCACAACATCTTCTCCTCACTACTCAACCCATCGACTCCTGCCCCTTCCTCTCTGACTGCTGACGATTTTGCCACATTCAACGATGGGAAAATTGCAGCAATCCGCCAGTCCTTCGCTCCCAACCAAACTCCTACAGGAGAACCTCAGGACCTTCCCTTCCCTCCTTTAGCAGAATTCTCCAACTTGTCATCTGATGAGATTCAGCAGATCATCTCGTCATCTAACCCCACCACCTGTTCATTAGACCCAATCCCCTCCACAATGCTCCAGGCAATCTCACAAGACCTCCTTCCCTTCACCACAACAATCATCAACCATTCCATATCATCTGGTCATGTTCCTGCTGCTTTTAAGAAGGCAAGGGTTATTCCCATCCTCAAGAAACCCTGCCTGGACCCATCAGAAGTTAACAACTATCGCCCGGTATCACTTCTCTCTTTTATTTCCAAAATTCTTGAAAGAACTGTTTATAACCAAATGTCTCTTTATCTCTCACAGAACAACCTTAATGATCCCAACCAATCTGGATTCAAAGTGGCACATTCCACAGAGACTGCCCTTCTGTCAGTCACTGAGAAGCTCCATGCTGCTAGATCTGCTAAACTGTCATCTGTTCTCATCCTCCTGGACATGTCAGCTGCATTTGACACGGTGAACCACAAGATTCTATTATCTATTCTTACAAGCCTTGGAATTTGTGGAACAGCGTGACAATGGTTTGCTTCTTACCTAGAAGATAGGTCATATGAGGTAACATGGAGGGGATCTACATCTGCTCCACGTAGACTCTCTACTGGTGTCCCACAGGGCTCAGTACTTGGTCCTCTTCTGTTCTCCCTCTATACCCAGTCTCTTGGTAAAGTCATATCATCGCATGGATTTTCATACCATTGTTATGCAGATGACACCCAACTTACTCTCTCCTTTCCTCCCTCTGACACTCAGGTTTCCACCCAGATCTCAGCATGTCTGGCAGACATCTCATTCTGGATGACTGCACATCAGCTAAAGCTCAATCTGAGTAAAACTGAACTGTTGTTCATCCCTTGTGACTCATCCCCAGGTCAAGACCTTGTGATATCCCTGGACAACAACCAAATCACTCCTTCAGGCACTGCCCGCAATCTTGGGGTAACCGTGGACAACCATCTGTCATTTTCCCCACACATCGCTAACCTTACTCGCTCTTGTAGATTTCTTCTTTACAATATCAGAAGAATTCGCCCATTTCTTTCTTCACAGGCTACTCAGGTGCTTGTTCAGTCCCTTGTTATTTCAAGACTGGATTACTGCAACTCACTCCTGGCAGGTCTGCCTCTGTCCACGATTCGTCCTCTGCAACTGATCCAGAATGCAGCAGCACGTCTCGTTTTTAACCTCCCCAAGTTCTCCCACACCACCCCACTCATCCGCTCCCTGCACTGGCTTCCTGTAGCTGCCCGCATCAAATTCAAAACGCTGATGCTTGCCTACAAAGCTAAAAATGGCCCTGCACCCACTTACGTCTCTGTTCTAATCACACCACGCACTGCACCACGTTCCCTCCGATCCTGCAGCACTGCTCGCCTCATCCCACCATCTCTCAGGGATCGAGGGCGACATTCATCCAGGCTCTTTTCTGTTCTGGCACCTAGGTGGTGGAACGAACTTCCTCTAGATGTCCGTACAGCAGAGACTTTGACTATCTTTAAACGACGACTCAAGACGCATCTGTTTCTCCAGTACTTGGACTAACCCCCCGGCAAAAAAAAATAAATAAATAAATAAAAAAACACTCTTCTCAGTTGTGTTCGACTAATGGCACTTAGTTATAAACCTAGTTAACCCAGTGTAAGTATGTATCCAGTGATGTTAACTTTAAAGCACTTTTAGTAAGTCGCTCTGGATAAGCGCGTCTGCCAAATGCCTAAATGTAAATGTAAATTCAGCAGATCATCTCGTCATCTAATCCCACCACCTGTTCATTAGACCCAATCCCCTCCACAATGCTCCAGGCAATCACACGAGACCTCCTTCCCTTCACCACAACCATCATCAACGATTCCATATCATCTGGTCATGTTTCTGCTGTTTTTAAGAAGGCAAGGGTTATTCCCATCCTCAAGAAACCCTGCCTGGACCCATCAGAAGTTAACAACTACTGCCCGTTATAACTTCTCTCTTTCTTTTCCAAAATTCTTGAAAGGACTGTTTATAACCAAATGTCTCTTTGTCTGTCACAGAACAATCTTAATGATACCAACCAATCTGGATTCAAAGTGGCACATTCTACAGAAACTGCCTTTCTGTCAGTCACTGAGAAGCTGCATGGTGCTAGATCTGATAAACTGTCATCTGTCATCATCCTCCTGGATCTGTCAGCTGCATTTGACACAGTGAACCACAAGATTCTATTATCTATTCTTACATGCCTTGGAATTTGTGGAACAGCATGGCAATGGTTTGCTTCTTACCTAGAAGATAGGTCATATGAGGTAACATGGAGAGGATCTACATCTGCCCCACGTAGACTCTCTACTGGTGTCCCACAGGGCTCAGTACTTGGTCCTCTTCTGTTCTCCCTCTATACCCGGTCTCTTGGTAAAGTCATATCATCGCATGGATTTTCATACCATTGTTATGCAGATGACACCCAAATTACTCTCTCCTTTCCTCCCTCTGACACTCAGGTTTCCACCGGGATCTCAGCATGTCTGGCAGACATCTCCTCCTGGATGGTTGCTCATCAGCTGAAGCTCAATCTCAGTAAAACCGAACTGTTGTTTATCCCTTGTGACTCATCCCCAGGTCAAGACCTTGTGATATCCCTGGACAACAACCAAATCACTCCTTCAGCCACTGCCCGCAATCTTGGGGTAACCATGGACAATCATCTGTCATTTTCCCCCTACATCGCTAACCTTACTCGCTCTTGTAGATTTCTTCTTTACAATATCAGAAGAATTCACCCATTTCTTTCTTCACAGGCTACTCAGGTGCTTGTTCAGTCCCTTGTTATTTCAAGACTGGACTACTGCAACTCACTCCTGGCAGGTCTGCCTCTGTCCACGATTCGTCCTCTGCAACTGATCCAGAATGCAGCAGCACGTCTCATTTTTAACCTTCCCAAGTTCTCCCACACCACCCCACTCCTCCGCTCCCTGCACTGGCTTCCTGTAGCTGCCCGCATCAAATTCAAAATGCTGATGCTTGCCTACAAAGCTAAAAATGGCCCAGTACCCACTTACCTCTCTGCTCTAATCACACCACGCACTGCACCACGTTCCCTCCGATCCTCCAGCACTGCTCGCCTCATCCCAACATCTCTCAGGGATCGAGGGCGGCATTCGTCCAGGCTCTTTTCAGTTCTGGCACCTACGTAGTGGAACGAACTTCTTCTAGATGTCCGTACAGCAGAGACTTTGACTATCTTTAAACGACGCATCTGTTTCTCCAGTACTTGGACTAACCCCCCCCCCCCCCAAAAAAAAAAAAACTCTTCCCAGTTGTGTTGGACTAATGGCACTTAGTTATTAACCTAGTTAACCCATTGTAAGTATGTGTCCAGTGATGTAAACTTTAAAGCACTTTTTGTAAGTCGCTCTGGATAAGATCGTCTGCCAAATGCCTAAATGTAAATGTAAATGTGTGTGTGTGTGTGTGTGTGTGTGTGTGTGTGTGTGTGTCCTCACCGCGTCTCGGTCAAGGGCCTGCTGGAAGTCCCTGAGCCTCTGTTCCTGGGTCTGTCTCTCCCTCACAATGCGGTTCTGCCTCAGAACCTCCTTCTGCTGCCGGATCTGCATCAGCTGTACCGCGATCCGCTTCTCCTGCTGAGACTGACGCATCAGACGCGCCATCAGCTGCTCTTCCCGCAACATCTCCTGCCGCCACACACACACACACACACACACACACACACACACAACGAGACTGAAGAGAGACGCACATGTGTGTGTGTGTTTGTGTGTGTCTGCAGAAGACTCTAAAACACCTGTTTGGACCTGATGATGATGATGATAATTATGAGGTGTCCCTCACTGTGGGTCGCTGCTCGTCATTAGTCCTGGTCTCAGGGGTGTCACGCTGCTCTTGTTTATTCCACACAGTGTGTGTGTGTGTGTGTGTGTGTGTGTGTGTGTGTGTGTCTGCGTGTGTGTGTGTCTGTGTCTGTGTGTGTGTGGTATGGAGGTTATATTTATCCTATAATGAGTACAGAAGTTTCTTCCTCCTCATCAACACCTGTTACCTGCTGTGTGTCTCCCAGGACTGCACTGGGTCCTAATGCCTGCCCCCCCTGGTGAGCTGCCCTAGGCTCAGTTACACATCTCAGCTCCTTACTTCACTCCAACACCACTCTTCTGTCTAATCAACCCTCTGTGTGTGTGTGTGTGTGTGTGTGTGTGTCTGCGCAGTAAACACACCTCGTGGCTCTGGTGTGCGTGCAGCTGCTGGACTAGCGCTCTGCGGCGGCGTTTCTCTCGCTGTTCCCGTGCGGTGGCGTCCTCCTCCAAGCGCTGCCTGATCTTCTGAACGTATGCACTGCTCCAGTCTTCCATCATCACGTCATTCAGCTGTACGCTGCGCACACACACACACACACACACACAAACATTATTCCATAGAAGTGTTTCCATTAGCTTTAATATTCAGAACATAAAGCTCCATCACATGACCTTTTCTAACGATGAGTGTGAACACAACATGGAACTAATGAGCTAATGGACACCTGAGACCTGAGAAACACACTCTCTCTCTCTCTCTCTCGTTACCTGACGGAGGCTGGACAGGATGCAGGAGACGGTCTCTTCATGTTCTTCTCAAACTCACTGATCTGATGATTAACATTCTGAATAAACAAACAAACAAACTAACTCAAATAAATAAATGTGGAATAGATGTAGACTTAAAAACTGGTACATGCTAAAGCTGTACATGTGTTCTGATTGGCTGAGAGCTGTACAGTGTGTTCTGATTGGTCGAGAGCTGTACAGTGTGTTCTGATTGGCTGAGAGCTGTACAGTGTGTTCTGATTGGTCGAGAGCTGTACAGTGTGTTCTGATTGGTCGAGAGCTGTACAGTGTATTCTGATTGGCTGAGAGCCGTACAGTGTGTTCTGATTGGCTGAGAGCTGTACAGTGTGTTCTGATTGGCTGAGAGCTGTACAGTGTGTTCTGATTGGCTGAGAGCCGTACAGTGTGTTCTGATTGGGTACAAAAAGCAAATAGAGAACTTTTATCAGGTGCAAGATGGAATCTGGTGGCATGTACAGGGCTCAGCGGGTCGCTCAGTGGTTAAGACTGATTGGATTGTCTCAGGTTCACATCCCACCACCACCACGTTGCCCCTGTAAGGCCCTTGAGTTAGATACCTGCCTCTTAACTGCTCCTATGTATAATGGGATAAAAATGTAAGTTGCTTTGAATAAGTGTGTGTGTGTGTGTGTCTGTGTGTGTGTGTGTGTGTGTGTGTGTGTGTACCTGCAAGTCTAGGTGCTGGTGTGGTCTGTGTTTACTCATCGTTCGGATGGAGACACTCGCCGGTGGTTTGGGGACCTGCACTACAGCTGTCTGAATACGGTCCATGATCTCCTGTTGCTTCTTACGTGCCTGTCGGTGCTACACACACACACACACACACACACACACACACACACACACACACACACACACACAGATATGATGGATCTAATCTAACCTAGTATAATCCTCAATTCATTATAATAACAGATGTGTATTCAGCCAACTGGTCAGGAAGTCGTCACCTTCTGGATGTCCTGCAGTCTCATCTGTTCCTGTAGGTGGCGCCGTCTCTCCTCTCGCTCCAGTTCAGCTATCACTGAGCGGCTGTAGGCTTCGCGTCCTCTCTTATCAAAGCGCTGTGCGATCTTCTGCATCTTCACATCTGCTTCCCGCTTCACCATCGCCCTCAAGCGCTGTAACACACACACACACACACACACACACACCTCAGTTGTACCAGGACACACACCGAGCACATGTAGCCTGGTGAACAGACAGGGAGTGGGCGGGGCACCTGGGTGTAGATCTGCTTCTCCACTCGGTGCAGTCTGGCCACCGCCGCAGGCTGCATGGTCTCCAGCATGGCGCCCGTCAGCCCCAGGCGCTTCTTCTTCTGCAGCAGGATGTAGAGCTGGTAGAGCAGGCGTGTGGCCGCCCCCTGCTGGCCCTGCATCACCGCCTTGGCCATGCCCAGGTCAAAGGGCACGCCCAGGAGCTGCAGCGTGGGCTCCAGACGCGTGAAGTTGTTCAGCTTGGCATTGGCTGTGCTGAAACATACACACACACACACACACACACACACCATATAACAAGCCCTGGTCACGTGACTCAAGATTTAAATATTATAATAAGCCAAAGTCACGTGACTTGAGATTGAAACATTATAACGAGCCCTGGTCACGTGACTCAGGATTGAAATATCACAAGCCCCAGTCATGTGACTTGAGATTTGAAAATTATACCGAGTCCTGGTCACATGACTATTTATGGCAGAAAAAAATTAATATTAAAAAAACTTCCAATTTTCCACTTTCAGTGGATTTGATATGAATAGTTTTGACCAAATAAACAATGTGACAGTTGTTTCCACAGTCAGACAGTAAAGCGGTTACACGTGTGTTCTGACGGTCAGGTGTTTAAACATGTTTAATTAAATAAACACACAGTGTGTGAACCTGGAGTTCTGTATATAATAACAGACGGGTAGATGTGAAGGTGCTGTAACACACACACACACACACACACACACACACACACACACACACACACACACACACACACACACACACACACACAGAGACACACAGACCTGTGTTTGGAGAAGAGGTGGAAGTCCTGCTGGAGCTGGTGTGTGTGTAGAACCTCACCAAACAGGTAGCCGTTAGAGAAGTCTCTGGCCAGGGACAGCGGCTCTGTGGGGGCACACACACACACACACACACACACACACACACACACACACATACTGATTAAACATGTACTTTACACACACACACACACACACACACACACACACACACACACACACACACACACACACACACACACACTGATTAAACATGTACTTTACACACACACACACACACACACACACACACACACTGATTAAACATGTACTTTACACACACACACACACACACACTGATTAAACATGTACTTTACACACACACACACACACACACACACACACACACACTGATTAAACATGTTCTTTACACACACACACTGATTAAACATGTACTTTACACACACACACACACACACACTGATTAAACATGTACTTTACACACACACACACACACACACACACTGATTAAACATGTACTTTACACACACACACACACACACACACACTGATTAAACATGTACTTTACACACACACACACACACACACACTGATTAAACATGTACTTTACACACACACACACTGATTAAACATGTACTTTACACACACACACACACACACACACACACACACACTGATTAAACATGTACTTTACACACACACACACACACACACATACTGATTAAACATGTACTTTACACACACACACACACACACACACATACTGATTAAACATGTACTTTACACACACACACACACACACACACACACACTGATTAAGCATGTACTATACACACACACACACACACACACACACACACACACACACACACACACACACACCCACACACACACTGATTAAGCATGTACTATACACACACACACACACACACACACACACACACTGATTAAACATGTACTTTACACACACACACACACACACACACACACACACACTGATTAAGCATGTACTATACACACACACACACACACACACACACACATTGATTAAACATGTACTTTACACACACACACACACACATACACACACACACACACACACTGATTAAACATGTACTTTACACACACACACACACACACTGATTAAACATGTACTTTACACACACACACACACACACACACACACTGATTAAACATGTACTTTACACACACACACACACACACACACACACACACACATACACTGATTAAACATGTACTTTACACACTCACACACACACACACACACACACACACATACACTGATTAAACATGTACTTTACACACACACACACACACACACACACACACACACAGTGGTATTTCTCACCGACTGTTCTTGATAGTCTGAGCTCAGAGTTGATCCACCTGCACAGGATCTCCGACATCTTCACTCAGAGTTAATGCTCCTGTCACACACACTCTCTCTCACACACACTCTCACACACACACTGTTTACGGTTGTTGCTATGGTTACAGTTCCTCCTCACGCACCGGGGTCACCATGGTAACAGCGCGCGCAGAGAGTTAGCTTAGCTTCCTGAGTGCTGAGGTAAATCTAACAGTGTGTGTGTGTGTGTGTATATCAGTAATACTAGTTAATAAAGTTAAGGACAGTTAAAGGGTTAAAGGCTGCACCTACTGACTCGTCCCTGTGCTGAACTGGACTTCATGTTCATTTAAAGAACTTGTGTTATATTGAACTTTCAGCTTGATGTTATATATATGATGTTATATATATGGTGTTATATACATGATGTTATATATATGGTGTTATATACATGATGTTATATATATGGTGTTATATACATGATGTTATATATATGGTGTTATATACATGATGTTATATATATATATGATGTTATATATATGATGTTATATACATGATGTTATATATATGATGTTATATATATGATGTTATATATATGATGTTATATACATGATGTTATATACATGATGTTATATATATGATGTTATATATATGGTGTTATATACATGATGTTATATATATGGTGTTATATACATGATGTTATATATATATATGATGTTATATATATGATGTTATATACATGATGTTATATATATGATGTTATATATATGGTGTTATATACATGATGTTATATATATGATGTTATATATATGATGTTATATACATGATGTTATATATATGATGTTATATACATGATGTTATATATATGATGTTATATATATGGTGTTATATACATGATGTTATATATATGGTGTTATATACATGATGTTATATATATATATGATGTTATATATATGATGTTATATACATGATGTTATATATATGATGTTATATATATGGTGTTATATACATGATGTTATATATATGATGTTATATATATGGTGTTATATAATGTCTATCCGTTATCACCCAGATGAGGACGGGTTCCCTGTTCAGTCTGCTTCCTCTCCAGGTTTCCTCCTGTCTCCATCTGATGGAGTTTCTCCATCAGCACCGTCACACTCGGTTTGTTCAACAGAGACGGTCTGATTATTCTGATTCACACACACACACACACACATGGAACAATTTGCAACAATATTGCAACAAGTTTTTTCAGTTCATGTAATTCAACCCCTGTGATGGATTGGCACCCTGTCCAGGGTGTACCCCGCCTAGTGCCCGAAGTCTCCTGGGATAGGCTCCGCCCCCGCGACCCTGAACACAGGATTAAGCGGTATAGAAGATGAATGAATGAATGAATGTAATTCAAGCTGCTATTTTACTTTGAGGAATTTTGCCACTATTATACTTCCATGGAGAACACTGAGGCATAAAAGTTGTACTACACACCCCGAGTCCATCACACACTGGAGTGAGGAGACCCACATGAACACAGAACACCGTCTCAGAACCGGCTCACGTCACCATGATGAAGTTAATCAGGACACACGGTTTATACTTTTAAACTTAAGATACATTTTATAAATTAGCATTTAACTCCTCTGTGTCGGCACATGGTGGTGTAGTGGTTAACACTGTCGCCTTGCACCTCCAGGGTCTGGGTTCGATTCCCGTCACTGTGTGTGTGGGGTCTGCATGTTCTCCCCGTGCTTGGTGGGTTTCCTCCCACAGTCCAAAGATATGTAGATTAGGCTAATTGGTGTTCTCAAATTACCTGTGTGTGTGTGTGTGTACTCTCCAGGGTGAACCCCGCCTCGTGCCCCATGTCTCCTGGAATAGGCTCCGCCCCCGCGTCCCTGAATACAGGATAAAGCAGTAATGACGACGAGTGAGTGAGTGTAACTTCCTCTCTCGTGTCTTCCTCAGTATTTCCACTTTATCTACAGCTTCTTTCTCTAATTCGGATACACCCTGTAATACACCCTGTAATACACCCGTTATAATGCAGCCTGAATATTTGACTGTAAAGATGTTTTGAGCTGCAGTTTATATAAAACTCCCTCTGTAGTGTTGATTATTACCACCATGACTTTCACTGTAACTTCAACTAGAGTTAGAAATGTTCAGAAATATAGTAACTGTGTTCCGGTTAATTAATCAGTCGTATAAATGATAGACAATTCATAAGTGTTTGTAAATAAATTCATAACCTGTTCATTCTGATAATTAATGTTTTATTGAACAAAAATCCCTCATCAATTTTCAACGTAAAATAATTATTAATGATGAGATTCTTTGTGAATTATTAAAATGAAAAACACACACTGCAAGACTCGGGTTTATTTTTTATTAAGCGTTATACATGTGGTAAGTTAGCGTCTCAGAGTATGCACACACACACACACACACACACACACAGGCAACAGTGTTAGTGTTAAGATGTAATATTATAATATGAAATATTAATACATTTTCATTTCGTATCTCTAGCAGTGTTTACTCACAAATACCTGTAGTGTCACTAAGCACTGAATCGCAAACTGCTCCCTACACCCTACGCCCTGCTCCCTATGTAGGGCAGTAATACAGTTCTGATACAGGCTCTATCCCAAATGCCCCTCCCCCCCCCTGTGTAGTGCACTAGATCAGCAGTAGCCTGTGAATTAGAAGATGCTGGAAGACGCGTGTCCTCATGCTGCCTCCCTAGGGGACCTCCACCTCCACACTAGCTGTCATTACAGAATTAGTGTCCTAGTCGAAACATGACCACACACACACACACACACTCACACCAGAGATAAACTTAGAGTTTACAGATGGAGGAAGTTCACACAAATCTGATGAAATGAGAAAAGATCCATCATCCATAATGGGGGAGAAAAACACACCCTGTGCTGGACGCAGCAGTGCATTCTGGGTAACTAAACATGATTACAAAGGACAACGTGTCAGATCACACACACACACACAACAGAGATAAACTTAGAGTAACTGAATAATAAAGTAAAAAAATAGGCAGCAACTTAAATCTAATTAAATCACCAAAATATCTGACATAAAATACAGTTAGTGACATTTAATAAAACTCAAAATCTCACAGTATTTAAAGCTTAAGTCTCTCACACACACACACACACACAGAGACAGAGTAGGCGTGTGCTGATATTTTAATTATTGATGATGATGATGATGATGCTGTAGCTACACCTTTACCTACATGTCTTCTCGCATCACTCGTTTATTTACGACCCCTCACTACTTTCTCTGCTCAGAAACGGCTAACAAACAGCCTTGAGAGGCCGCTGCGTAACCATGGCGACCGTGATTGTGGGATCCACCTTTCTCCTCTATATGGTGATGAGGGCGTGTCCCCAGGAGACGGGGCGTCATCACACTGCCCTCTGACTGGGACAGATCTCCTCTCTGTGACCTCACTGCTCCCTGTCTTACCCCCTCCTGTCTGTCTAACACACACACACACACACACACACACCTCGGCGTGTGTGTGGTGATGATCAGCACACGCCCACTCGCTGTGTACCGGCACGCCGAGATGAGATGAAGGGTCTGTGCTCATAGCGTAGTGAGAGCTAACCACGCTAACACACACACACACACACACACACACACACACACTGTTAAACAGTAACAATAACACCTTCAGCACAAAGCAATTAATTTTGCTTAAATTTTTACACTGAAACTACGAGACTAACGTCGCTAAAAACTTTTTTTTGTAAATTCATAATTTATCATTAATAATACTGAACTGATGCTACAATCAGATTCATGGACGTGAAACCTAAGGGGTGTGGCCTACAGGACATGATTCATGGGGTGGGGTACTGGGGCGGGGCCTAGGAGGTGTGTGAACTATGCAACAGGTCTAGGGGCGTGGCTAAGAAGTGCAAGCAAAGCAAGCAAAATCTGGATTTCAGGATTCAGTGGGGTACCGGGGTGTGGTCTAGGGGCGGGGCCTCAGGGTGTGACTTATGGATCAGGTTTTAAGGGCGGGGCCCAGGAGGTGTAAACTAACTATGGAACAGAGTTTAGGGGTGGGGCCTAAAAGGTGTGAACTAACTATGGAAAAGTGTAGGGGCGGGGCCAAGGAGGTGCAATCATGGGGAGCAATGTGACATATGAAGCAGGATCCAGTGGTGGAGCTTAGATGTGGTGTTTATACACATGATTTTTGGGCGGGGTTGTGGAGGTAGAGCACATTATTAGGACAATAGAGTTTAATGGGGTGTGGCCTGTGAGATGGGGAAAATAAGATATGGGGTAAAGGAGACAGGTTGAAGTATGGGGGAGGATCATAGGGGTGTGGCCCATGAAGGGGCTCCAGAGGGCGGGGTCCAGGGTAGGATTCTGGGCGATGTAGCTCCATTAGCCTCGTAACTCCAGTGCTAAATAAAGATCATGTCCCAGTTCGGTTTCTGAGACGCTGTGTTGAGTTTAAACACCATCGGTTCCCTTTACTGCACTTTACACATGTGCAACATTTAAACATCTGTAAAACATCAAACACTGTACGGAAGCAGAGAAACGTATACAGCTTAAACATCTGTCTGCAGCTGGGTGAGATAATCACCTGCGGAGGGTTTAAGGCAGTAAAGTAAGAGCACTTAGCAAAAACAACAGAAACTAGCACTGTAGTGTCGCGCAGGCACAGCGACCTGATTGGCTCCCGGGTTAGCCCCGCCCCTCATGTTCATTTGTTCATTTTCTAAATAATGCCGTTATATCCGTGAGCTTATACCAGAGCCAGTGTGACCTGTAGGTTAAACATCAGAGCTTCATACCTGAAAGGTAACACTGACCGTCACCCTACTGAGTAACAGAGCCGCGCGGTCCAGCACAGCGCCCTCTATAAGACATACACTATATGTATGTTTATACACAGGTGCGGTTAATGTTAGCTACATTAGCCTGTTAGCTACATTAGCCTGTTAGCTGATCATCAGGAACACTGTGTACATGTCAGTAAAGATGAAGTGAAATGTTCAGCCTCTTCAGTACAGTAGTGTGTCACCGCCCATCATATCATTCATAATTAAACCTTAACGTGGTCAACGTCAGAGCTCGTAAACGTCCAGACATCTGTCCATCACTGGAGGAAGACGGCGACCTTTAACCTCCCTTCTGAAGACGGCGGACTTGTCCATAATGGAATGCAGGGTTACTGAGGAGAATCTGAAGTGTCCTTGACGCTGTGGTCCATCCCATAATTATCCATCCCATGATTCTTTTACGCTAATCAGAATTTTCCGGAGAGGAGGTTCTGGAACCAGCTTCCTGACGACTCCGGATGTTCCTCTGGGGTTTCCGGAATGAGGAACTGTGATGAAGTCACCGAGGTCGGGCTTCCCAGCGAGCCGCAGAGGTTCTCGTTCCCAGGCGAGTCGGGTCTCCAGGAGCACTGGGGCTTGTACCCCCCGCCAGGGCTCTCCTCCCGGGGCGCCTCCTCCTCGAACCGGGGCTCAGCCTGAGCCTGGGGCCGGTAAGCGGGGCTCTGGATTCCCGTGTAGGTGACCTGCGTCTGCGCCGAGTCCATGGAGCTGCTGGAACAGTCGGAGGAGTCGCTCACCAGCTGGTTGTAGTAGCGCAGCAGGGCGGGGTCGTCCGAGTCCGTGTCCAGTTCCACGTTCTGGTTATCGCCCTCGTCGTCATGGGGACCGTCATCCTGTCTGCCCAGCACCGTGACCAACCCCTCCTTATCCGGGCTCTCCACGATGTGCACCAGGCTGTGGGGCGGCGGCTTCAAGTTCAGCGGACCCTGCACGTGCACGCACCACACACACACCACACAGACATCACACACACATCACACAGGGGACATGTTTTATAATCACATCAATAACATAGGAGCTGAGCGTGATGATAACTGTTTCTTCGAGCTCACACAGAGTCATAAACTCATAAAGCAGGTCAGACTTTAGACTTAATAATATTTTTGGGATTAAGTATAAGAAATTTATTCACAATTCCACTGTCTGAAATTATCTCAGATTCAATTTCATTTCAATTCAATTCAATTTTATTTGTATAGCGCTTTTAGCAATTGACAAAGCAGATTTACACAATCAAAAGAATTATTTAAGTTTGTATGGAATGTGAATGTGTATGAATCAAAATGGTCAGTTTGTCCCTGGTGAACAAGCCGAGGGGGACAGTGGCAAGGAAAAACTCCCTGAGATGGTGATCACTATCAGATCACTATCTTGTTTCCATTCAAGTGTGTCACAGTGATAATGTACGCACAGCACCGCGCTACCGTATTAAACGTACATTCACATCAACTACCACACAGAGTTTTATCAGTAATCTCCCAGAGTTACCAACTTCGATTAGGCCACCGTCTGACCCCACAGAATTCGATCAGGTGACTGAATATTTAGAGTCGACATTTCATTGTACCTTAGATAATGTAGCTCCAGCTAAAAGAAAAATTATTAGAGATAAGAAACTCACTCCCTGGTATAACGATCACACGCGCACTTTAAAACAGACCGCTCGGAAATTAGAGCGTAAATGGCGTCAAACTAAATTGTTAGTATTTCAAATAGCATGGAAAGAGAGCATCCTGAACTATAGGAAAGATCAACGTATCTCTCCACTCTTATAGAAGAAAATAAAAATAATCCTAGATTTTTATTTAATACCGTAGCCAAATTAACCAGAAATAAGACCACTACAGAAATCTCCACAACAACATCATGCAATAGTGAGGACTTCATGAACTTTTTAAATAATAAAATTGTAAATATTAGGCATAAAATTGAGGCTTTGAAACCAAACAATATAATTGGTGTTCTGCAGGGTTCAGTTTTAGGCCCACTGCTTTTTTCCCTTTACATACTTCCTCTGGGCAACATAATCCGTAAGCATGGTATTAGCTTTCATTGATATGCTGACGACACACAGCTATATGTCTCAGCAAAACCTGATGAGAAAAACCATCTTACTAAAGTTGAGCAATGTGTTCAGGACATAAGAAATTGGATGCTAATTAACTTCCTTCTGCTTAATCCGGATAAGACAGAAGTTCTAGTCATAGGACCGCATACAGCTAGAAGTAAAATCTTAGATCACACCGTAACTTTAGATGGCCTTTCTGTTCCATCAAGTGCAACAGTAAAAGACCTCGGTGTGATTATAGATTCCAGCCTTTCATTTGAAGCTCATGTAGATAATATCACCAGGATAGCATTCTTTCACCTCAGAAATATCGCCAAGATAAGAAATATATTGTCGCTAAACAATGCAGAAAAACTAGTTCATGCTTTTATCACTTCTAGGTTGGACTATTGTAATGCCTTACTGTCTGGTTGTTCAGTTAGGTGCATAAACAAGCTTCAGCTAGTCCAGAATGCAGCAGCGAGAGTCCTCACTAGAACCAGAAGATATGAGCACATCACCCCTATCCTATCTTCACTGCATTGGCTCCCTGTGAAATTTCGCATTGATTTTAAAATACTACTCTTGACATATAAGGCATTAAATGGTCTCGCGCCGCAGTATCTGAGCGAACTGCTAGTGTCTTACGATCCGCCACGCCTACTTCGGTCAAAGGATGCAGGCTGCTTGTCAGTACCGCGTATTATGAAAACTACAGCTGGGGGCGGAGCTTTTTCTTACAAAGCCCCAAAATTATGGAATAGTCTTCCAAATAGTGTTCGGGACTCAGACACAGTCTCAGTGTTTAAGTCTAGGCTCAAAACCTATTTATTTAGCCAAGCATTTTTATAAATAGATTAGCCATAAGGTAAAGGAGCAGATCTGGGGGACTCATGGACGTAGAGTATTATGGTGAACTGGTATGTTTAGATGCTGTCTTCCTCACTCTCATTTGATCACTCAGGTTTGTTGACGGTGAGGTGATTGTTTGCTTTACATCTCAGTTCCCCCTCATGTTTGTGTTTCCTTCTGGCTCTCCCTTTTAGTTATGATGTCATAGTTAGTCCTGCCGGAGTCCCTGCTTGCACTCTACAGTAAATATACATTCACATTAGACATTGTGACTGTCACCATACCTAATTGCAATCTCTCCTCCTCTTCTCTTCCTCCCCCTCTTTCTCTTTCCTCTCTCCCCCTGTCTCCCCCTTTCACTCTTTCTCTCTCTCTCTCTGTCGAGCTACACATGTGGTTCCTGAGCTGCCAGTGATCCAGACTCCCTCTGCCCTCTGGACCTGTCTGATCCATCCTGGTGCCCGGTTTCTGGTTGGAGGTCTCGTCGCATGGATGCCCC